>JAXRKP010000330.1:42500-140000 GCA_037039925.1 Doris montereyensis | reverse complement strand
ACATATGTAGGCTACACACATACATTCCACACACGAATACAGACACATGTAGGCTACAGACATACACTCCACACACGAATACAGACACATGTAGGCTACAGACATACACTTCACACACGAATGTAGACACATGTAGGCTACATACATACACTCCACACACGAATGTAGACATATGTAGGCTACACACATACATTCCACACACGAATACAGACACATGTAGGCTACAGACATACACTCCACACACGAATACAGACACATGTAGGCTACATACATACACTTCACACACGAATGTAGACACATGTAGGCTACATACATACACTTCACACACGAATGTAGACACATGTAGGCTACAGACATACACTTCACACACGAATGTAGACACATGTAGGCTACAGACATACACTTCACACACGAATACAAACACATGTAGGCTATATACATACACTTCACACACGAATGCAGACACATGTAGGCTACAGACATACACTCCCATACACGAATACAGACATATGTAGGCTACAGACATACACTCCATACACGAATGCAGACACATGTAG
The DNA here is from genome assembly GCA_037039925.1 of Doris montereyensis. Taxonomy (NCBI): domain Eukaryota; kingdom Metazoa; phylum Mollusca; class Gastropoda; order Nudibranchia; family Dorididae; genus Doris; species Doris montereyensis. The sequence goes on along the minus strand of JAXRKP010000330.1, from coordinate 139,443 downwards.
GCTACAGACATACACTCCATACACGAATGCAGACATATGTAGGCTACATACATACACTCCATACACGAATGCAGACACATGTAGGCTACATACATACATACACTCCATACACGAATGCAGACACACACACACACACATACACACATATTGTTTTAAAGGAAAAGCCATGTTCTTGCGTGATCCACCCAGGGCAAGCATCAATCTTTGGTAGCTAGCCATCCATTCAAGCGTGTCAGCATGCCATTGTCGATGAACCCAAGTGGCGGTCAGCAGACCAGGTGATAATCAGTCCTTGAACGATCGTTCTTGTACCATCATAGGGAATCTGCTGTTAAGGATTTACGGGATGTGGTCCGTAGGGGGGGCGAGATTTGTTTGAGTGGGAAGGAAACCACCAGGAGAGTTGTTTTTAGATAAATGGAGGTTTAGAGAATACATTGAACTGCAATTGTGATTTTTCTCTTATTCGTGAGATTGTGAGAGGGTGGGGGAGGGCGGCGAGAGGCATTGAGTGCAGAGAGAGAGAGAGAGAGAGAGAGAGAGAGAGAGAGAGAGAGAGAGAGAGAGAGAGAGAGAGAGAGAGAGAGAGAGAGAGAGAGAGAGAGAGAGAGAGAGAGAGAGAGAGAGAGAGAATAGAGAGAGAGTGAGAGAGAAATAGAGAGAGAAGAGAGAGAGAGAGGGATATAGATATAGAGAGAGAGAGAGAGAGAGAGAGAGAGAGAGAGAGAGAGAGAGAGAGAGAGAGAGAGAGAGAGAGAGAGAGAGAGAGAGAGAGAGAGAGAGAGAGAGAGAGAGAGAGAGAGAGAGAGAGAGAGAGAGAGAGAGAGAGAGAGAGAGAGAGAGAGAGAGAGAGAGAGAGAGAGAGAGAGAGAGAGAGAGAGGAATAGAGAGAGAGAGAGAATAGGGGAGAGAGAGGGAGGGATATAGAGATGGGGGGAGGGGCTGAAAGGCGGGATGACGCACACACCCAAACGCACACATACACGCATAGAAATGGACAGAGAAGGACTGGCAGACATATGAACAGACAGACATAGGCCCACATACAAACGAAAGGGACAGAAAATGTGTTACAAAGTCTGTGTAACAGAAACAAAAGGGGAAGAGACAAAAACACCGAAAGACAAACATACCAAAAGAAAGATAAACAAATTATCATTTATACTGTAGCGTGATAGACCGACGCATCGGCTGTCAGACTGGATAAAAGCAAAATGTTGATTAACAAAATAGTCACATGAGTCCGATATGAATGGAATGCCTTGTACTATTCTTCGGGATGGGGTGGGGGGATTATTAATAAGTGAGACATCGACAGGTTAAATTGAGAGAAATGTGACTCCTTTTTTCCTGGGAACAAGATTTTACCAGTAAGTCACGCTATGAACGAAACCCCTTTCCCCCTCATCACCCCCTCCTCTCTACCCCCTCCCCCCACTGTCCCCCTCACTCTTTTCCTCAAATGAAACAAAAACGCTTTGCCGAACCCCAATCAGTCTGGAATCCATTTCGTTTAATCCGGGGATGAATACTTATCTCTTCAATGCGCCAACCACGAGGCCGGTCCAATCCCTTTGATTAAAACGTAGAGAGAATGAACAGGGACGAGTCTACTGGCCAGTGGTTGTCCGTCTAGCCCAGTGCTATTGAGATTAACCAGGGGTAAATAAGCTCTCCTGGAAAGGAAACTGTTTTAGTCCCGCTTGATCAAGGGGACTCCTGGGAAAAGAGGCCTCCTTCCGGTCTCTTCTTAACTTGCAATCTGTTCCGTTCAAGGAGGTTGGGGAAGGAACGGTTAGGATTGAGACTGAACACTGAGAGGTATTTATAGCATCATGGGTGTGCGCGCGCGTGTGTGTGTGTGTGTGTTTGTGTACGCATCTGTGTATGTGGATGTGTGTATATTATGTATGTATGTGATTATGTTCATGTGTTTAGGTGTGTGTGTGTAGTGTATGTGTGTGTTTGTGTAGGTGTATTTGTGTGTGTGTGTAGGTGTATTTGTGTGTGTGTGTGTGTGTAGGTGTAGGTGTATTTGTGTGTGTGTGTTTCTTCAAGGGCGTTAAAGCGAATAGAGCCGGAGTTTATCCCGTTTTATATAGCGTGAATATTGGAACAATGCTTGTACCCATTTGAACCTGGGTCGAGTGGGAGAAATGCGAGTTAAGTGTATTTCCCAAGGAACACGACGTCGGATCTAGCTTTACTGGCATTCGAACCCGGAACTCATGATCCAAAGTCCGACAACCTAACCACTCGGCTACAAGGCAACACCACAAAGTGACGGATAATCACCGTAATTAATATTAAAGCCCCACATGAACAAAGAAGAGACAGATACTACAAGGGATAGACAGAAAACAAATCGGTCTTATCCTTATAATTGTCTCAATTTTGTTCGTTTGGGAGATCTTATATTTTCTTATCCTTTTTAGATTTTAGAGTTTCCTTCCTCTTGTGCCTTTCTTTCAGTGTCGTCACATTATTGGTTTGCGTTTTTCTCTCACTCCCATCATGCGAACACAGACCAACTGCTTCCTGTTGCCTCGTATTGCACCACTTTAACCACTGGGTCACGATGACTGCTTGCAATGCTAGTGTATGGCCTTGATGAATGATAAATTCGAACTTAGTCATCGCTAGATCTAGACTTAGATTTGTTCGGTGGGTAATGTCTATTGCAAACTAGGATCTCAACTCATTATTGTGTTCTTACATACATACACATGTAGTGTGCTGTCGGTGGCCAAGTGGCCAAGCTGCGGACTGGGGATCATCATGGGACTAACACTTAACACGCATTGTCTCCACTCAAATAGGTACAAGCTTCAGATAGGGAGTAAAAGCTTGCACCAGGCTAGCGGCGTGTCCAGGAGGTGATTAGTTAGTATGACCTGTTCCGCTTCACGCTATTGAAACCGGGATTAAGCTTCGGCTCTATGGATCGCAACGGCCTTGAAGAAGGGAGTTTACGTTAAACACTGCACATAGATCTGTGTATAAATCTAGGCGTGATAGTGATAGTACTGTACTGTAGACAGATCTGTGTATAAATCTAGACGTGATAGTACTGTACTGTAGACAGATCTGTGTATAAATCTAGACGTGATAGTACTGTACTGTAGACAGATCCGTGTATAAATCTAGGCGTGATAGTACTGTACTGTAGACATATCTGTGTATAAATCTAGGTTTGATAGTATTGTACTGTAGACAGATCTGTGTATAAATCTAGACGTGATAGTATTGTACTGTAGACAGATCTGTGTATAAATCTAGGTTTGATAGTATTGTACTGTAGACAGATCTGTGTATAAATCTAGACGTGATAGTACTGTACTGCAGAAAGGTGGTGTAGATCTATGTAAGAATCGAAGACGATTGAGGCCGTTGAAGCGTTTATGGTTGATAAGAAGCTGAGAGTTTTTTTTTAACAACAAAAAGTAAGTTGTTATCAAACCGATGCGCAATTAGTCATTAACAAAAAAATATTTCATTGTTGTTACGGTGGAAAGGCACATCGATTGGCCATTCATATTGTAACCTTTAACAACCCCCCCCAATATTGTAACCTTTACCCCCAATATTGTAACCTTTACCCTCCAATATTGTAACCTTTACCCTCCAATATTGTAACCTTTACCCCCAAATGTTGTAACCTTTATCCCCAATATTCTAACCTTTACCTCCCAATATTGTAACCTAAACTCCCCAATATTGTAACTAATGTAACCTTTACTCCCCAATATTGTAACCTTTACTCCCAATATTGTAACCTTTACTCCTCAATATTGTAACCTTTACCCCCGATATTGTAACCTTTACCCCCTCCAATAGTGTAACCTTTACCCCAAATATTGTAACCTTTACCCCCGATATTGTAACCTTTACCCCCGATATTGTAACCTTTACCCCCCTCCAATAGTGTAAATCTTTACCCACCCCCTACCCAATATTGTAACCTTTACCCCCCCCTCAATATTGTAATCTTTACCCCTAATATTGTAACCTCTATCCCTCAATATTGTAACCTTTCCCCCCTCCCCCAATATTGTGACCTTTACCCCCAATATTGTAACTTTTACCCCCCCCCAATGTAACCTGTAAACCCCATAATTGTAACCTTTACCCCCCCAATATTATAACCTTAACCCTCGATATTGTAACCTTTACCCCTTCCCCAATATTGTATTAGTTGTAACCTTTACCCCCATCCCCAATATTGTAACCTTTACCCCCAATATTGTAACCTTTACCTCCAATATTGGGACCTTTACCCTCTATTGTAACCCCCCCCCAATATTGTAATCTTTACCCAATATTGTAACCTTTACCCTTCAATATTGTAACCTTTACCCCCCCAATATTGTAATCTTTACCTCCAATATTGTAACCTTTACCCCCCCCCCCCCCCCAATATTGTAACTTTTACCCTCCAATATTGTAACCTTTACCCCCCAGTATTGTAACTTTTACCCTCCAATATTGAATCTTTTTACCCCCCCCCCCCAATTTATGACATTTACCCCCAATATTGTAACCTATACCCTCCAATATTGTAACCTTTACCCCACCCCCTCCCCCCAATATCGTAACATTTACCCCCAATAGTGTAACCTTTACAGACAAATTTTGAGAATATTCGGTTGAGACATGAAGATAAATCGCATTTTGACTTGTTTGTATTTTTATATAATATACAAATCATTATTGCAGTGATGTAAAATGGAAGTTTGCTAACGACAGTCCGTAACACCTTTTTTGTGGTTGATTTAAACATAATAAATTCGTTCAAGGACGTTACTTTGGTTTTCTAGCTAATGCTGATGCCCATCTCCCCACCCCATCCGGGACGAGCGGGTGAAATTGTGCGCCTTAATTGATCACACTTTCCCCAGGGACGCAACGTCTGACCTAGCATTAGCAGGATTTGAACCCACTGCCTCACGATCCAAAATCTTGCTACTTAACCACTAAAGACTGTCGGGGCCACATTGATAGTGATGATAGTGATCTTAACCACTAAAGACTGTCGGGGCCACATTGATAGTGATCTTAACCACTAAAGACTGTCGGGGCCATATTGATAGTGATGATAGTAATCTTAACCACTAAAGACTGTCGGAGCCATATTGATAGTGATGATAGTAATCTTAACCACTAAAGACTGTCGGGGCCATATTGATAGTGATGATATTAACCACTAAAGACTGTCGGGGCCACATTGATAGTGATGATAGTGATCTTAACCACTAAAGACTGTCGGGGCCATATTGATAGTGATGATAGTGATCTTAACCACTAAAGACTGTCGGGGCCATATTGATAGTGATGATAGTGATCTTAACCACTAAAGACTGTCGGGGCCATATTGATAGTGATGATAGTGATCTTAACCACTAAAGACTGTCGGGGCCATATTGATAGTGATGATAGTGATCTTAACCACTAAAGACTGTCGGGGCCATATTGATAGTGATGATAGTGATCTTAACCACTAAAGACTGTCGGGGCCACATTGATGATAGTGATCTTAACCACTAAAGACTGATAGTGATGATAGTGATCTTAACCACTAAAGACTGTCGGGGCCACATTGATAGTGATGATAGTGATCTTAACCACTAAAGACTGTCGGGGCCATGTTGATAGTGATGATAGTGATCTTAACCACTAAAGACTGTCGGAGCCATGTTGATAGTGATGATAGTGATCTTAATCACTAAAGACTGTCGGGGCCACATTGATAGTGATGATAGTGATCTTAACCACTAAAGACTGTCGGGGCCACATTGATAGTGATGATAGTGATCTTAACCACTAAAGACTGTCGGGGCCACATTGATAGTGATGATAGTGATCTTAACCACTAAAGACTGTCGGGGCCACATTGATAGTGATGATAGTGATCTTAACCACTAAAGACTGTCGGGGCCACATTGATAGTGATGATAGTGATTGTGATATGAGTGGATTTGACCCACAATTCATCCACGCCTTAGGCGATCTCGATTAGGATCTTTTGGTAGGATTTTTAATTTTGCTGGCACTGCGCTGTTAACTTACAGCCAATATGATCGTTATCTTGCACCGAGTTATCCGCATATGAAACCGCACATGTCTGTCCAATGAGGAACTAGGTAAAGTTTCCAACAATCGTGGCACCAGGCAGACACCTCACCTCTGACCCACCGTGTTTCGACATTTGCAGTGACAATGATACCAACAACAACAACAACAACAAAGACACACAAAAAAGACACAAAAAAGACCCCCCCCCTGGAAAAAAAAGATTTGAAAAAACAAAGCAAAACAAAAGAAAGCAAAAAGCAACAACAGATGCGAGTTAACTATCACTTATCGAAAGCAGTCTCTTAAATGAAAGCCACCCCCCCCCCCCCACACACACCAACACCGATAATTATTTATTTCCCAAGACTAGCATCATGGGAGGCCACGCCACGAGATTAGCGTTGATCACGTGATACAATACTAGCCGTGCCCTTGTTGTGCCATCACCCCGTTTTCCCGTTCACTTCGTCATTTCCGGTCGCGTAATTGCAGGGGTTGCGCGGGAACGAGGCGGCAGCGAGGCGGCAGCTCTACTAAAATATAGAGCTGTCGCACGTGTGAAACGTTCAGGAAATCATCGAATAAATGCTGTGGATTTGGGGGAAAAAAGCCACCCTCCCCCCCCCTCCCCTCCCCTCCTCCTCGCCCGGACTCAAAGTAACCCCAAAAATACCCCCTCCTCCCAAATTAAAAAAAAGAAACAACCCCCCCCCTTCCGCTATAATCTGTTGTGGGCTTCATCGCTTATTACAGCCAGCCTCGGTTTGGAAACTCTTCTGCACGTGACACGAAGCATGCGTTTGTCACGTTCACGTTACTCTGTCAGGCTTGGGGAGATGAATTGAAATGTGCCAAACTCAAAGGGTAGAGAATAAAGCAAGTGTGTAAAGCCTGCCGTTGTGACTGCGGAATGGCGTCGGGGAGATAAGTGCTGTATTTAATATTGTTTGATATTTATTAGCGGTGGGTTTTTTTCCTCTTCTTTTTGACTTTGTTACGGGGACAGTACAATTACAATGGCTGGCCTACCATTGGCTAATAATTATTGTATGAAAAACAAGTCATCGGCTAAATCTATCATGCACGGAGAGCGCTAATGCAATACATGAATAACAACAGCATTTCCATTGCAAACCGTCGTTTAAGCCAGAAATCGGTTATGTCAGGACTGTAACCCCCACCCCCCCCCCACAACGGTACCAACAACAACAGACACACAAAAAAGACATCCTCCAGAAAAAAAAGAATTTGAAAAAACAAAAAGCAACAACAGATATGAGTAAACTATCACTTGTCTCATAACTTAATGAAAGCCACCCCCCCGATCCTGTTATAACCAATTTCCACTGTATTCAGTCTTGTTGCGGAGATAAAAACCACCTTGCCGACAAGGCTGTCTCATCAAGCAAACTACTACTACTAGACTAGAGGGTTTCAAGGGTGCGCTAGCGGATCATTGCGACTAAATCGCTCTTGTCTGTCACCCGTCATACCAAAGCCTAGCAGCAGGGGTTCTATGACGTGCAGGATGCAAATACAGATGCACACAGTTCCGTTTTAAAGGGCAACACAAAGCTACCGGTATACTAAAAGAAATAAAACGGAAGTGGGGAGAGGATGATGGGTAAGGGGGTCGGAGGGAGAGGGGGTCGTCGGAAGGGGAGGGGGAGAACCCTGAACAGAGGGAGGAGGACGAACTCTGTGGTATGGTGATTGGTACATTTATCTACGGTAGTTTCGCACGTGCCAACTTAACTGGTACTTAGTGAATTGCGTGTTGATCTAGTTTTCATTGACAATGATATTATTATTATTATGCTAATGATATGACGCCTTTTTGCCACCTATTATCGGTAATACAGCCGTTTATCCCACGCACCGTATGGAATGCACATTTCTCACCAAATTAGAATGATTGTGTGAAGTGAATCCATACACCAGGGCGGTGAAGTGAATCCATACACCAGGGCGGTGAAGTGAATCCATACACCGGGGTGGTGAAGTGAATACATGTATGTACATACACGAGGCGGAAGATATAAAGAATGGGAACTGATAAAGAAAGAAAACTGATGAAGAAAGAAAGAATTGTGACATGAATTCTTATTAATATTATGTCTGTCTTTCTTGTTGTAATTTTTTTGTTTTGTTTCGTCTTTTCCCGTAGTTGGGACTTAGTTCTTTCTTTCTAACCCATTTAAGATTTTTAATCAGCTGGTTTGCTATTTAATTTTGTTTGGTTTTTTGTTTTGTTTGTTTGTTCACTTTATATCAACCGTATGTCTAATTTATGTGTGTGTAGGAGGGCAGGGGGGGGGGGGGGATTTTTGCTTCTTTTTCTGTTTCTTTTTCCTTTTTAAAGTTTAATAACAAGTGCCTGTTCACATGATTGATTGGAATACATAATTCTGGGCCAGGATACTTGGACTTGGAGAGAGAAGAAAGAAGGTATTTGAAGTATGTTTGGATCGCAGAGGACGTATTGTCGAGACGTATTGCTAGCAAACTAACAAAAGCTGAGCTGACTTCCAAGATTCTTTTGACCCGTAGAGCCGGACCTTATCCCGGTTTATATATCGCAAAGCCGGAAAGGCGTTAATACATCGCCTCCCAGACATGACGCTAGTTTAACGTAGATTTTTTTACTCCTCGGCTGATACTGGTAGTCATTAGCACTAGAGGGGAGAAGTGTGTGTTAAGAGTTGTTCACAGGGAACACAACAGCGGACATGCCATCAATAGGGTTTGGACTGTAAGCTCCATACCCAGAGTTGAACATAAGGGAATCAAGAGTCCAGTCCTGATTTCTCGTGGCATACTATGGCATATATATATATATATAGTGGTGTTTTGCCATTGCTTTCCACTGTTGCCTTTACTTTCAATGAGTCTGAAAAGACCTAGCTCTAGCTCTCGCTCTAGCTCTAACTAGAGCTCTAGCTCTCTCTAACTCTAGCTCTAGCTACCCATTCCGCTGCTGGATTCCGGCAGGAGGACCAGAAGAATATGCCCGCTGTTGGAGTCGGGAGGAGGGCCAGAAGAATATGCCCGCTGCTGGAGTCGGGAGGAGGGCCAGAGGAATATGCCCGCTGCTGGAGTCGGCAGGAGGGCCAGAAGAATATACCCGCTGTTGGAGTCAGCAGGAGGGCCAGAAGAATATGCCCGCTGTTGGAGTCGGCAGGAGGGCCAGAAGAATATGCCCGCTGTTGGACTCGGGCCTCTTGCGTGGTGGTAGTCAGACACTCTACCGAGTGAGATACTGGCGGCGCCTCTCTACCGACTGAGAAAACTGGCGGCGCCTCTCTACCGAGTGAGATACTGGCGGCGCCTCTCTGAGACTGAGATACTGGGCGCTCCTCTCTACCGAGTGAGATACTGGCGGCGCTCTCTACCGACTGAGATACTGGCGGCGCCTCTCTACCGAGTGAGACTGAGATACTGGGCGGCGCCTCTCTATCGACTGAGATACTGGCGGCGCCTCTCTACCGACGCCTCTCTACCGACTGAGATACTGGCGGCGCCTCTCTATCGAGTGAGATACTGGCAGCGCCTCTACCGAGTGAGATACTGGCGGTGCCTCTCTACCGAGTGAGATACTGGCAGCGCCTCTCTACCGAGTGAGACTGAGATACTGGGTGGCGCCTCTCTATCGGCTGAGATATTGGCGGCGCCTCTCTACCGAGTGAGATACTGGCAGCGCCTCTACCGAGTGAGATATCTGGCGGCGCCTCTCTACCAACTGAGACTGGGATACTGGGCGGCGCCTCTCTATCGACTGAGATACTGGCGGCGCCTCTCTACCGACGCCTCTCTACCGACTGAGATACTGGCGGCGCCTATCTACCGAGTGAGATACTGGCAGCGCCGCCTCTACCGAGTGAGATACTGGCGGTGCCTCTCTACCGAGTGAGATACTGGCGGCGCCTCTCTACCGACGCCTCTCTACCGACTGAGATACTGGCGGCGCCTATCTACCGAGTGAGATACTGGCGGTGCCTCTCTACCGACTGAGATACTAGCAGTGCCTCTTTACCGACTGAGATACTGGCGGCGCCTCTCTACCGACTGAGATACTAGCGGTGCCTCTCTACCGACTGAGATACTGGCGGTGCCTCTACCGACTGAGATGCTGGCGGCGCTTCTCTTGGACTATTAAGGACTTCATTACTACTCCACGCCCGACAGCTTACCAGTACTGGATGAAATAGATTTGATTGTGCTCTGGGATAAAAGTTGTTTCAATCATGTCTGGGACATCAGTGGCATCCCGAGTCACATCTCTGCTTTATTACCACACCAATTCAATGTCCGCGTGAAGGCTGCATCCATTGTCAGGGTTGAGTGCACAACACTTGGCACATTTTTTATGAACTTGGCCCTTAAATAGATTATTAACGATTCAAAACTTGAAACAACTACAACAACAAGAACAACAACAACAAAAAAGAATGATTACAAATTTAACAAAAAGGGCAATTCAATGGGGCTTTAAAAGCACTACAGGATGATGATAATATGCAAATGCAAGACAAATATCAACCCAAAGACTAATCTTGTTCATTTCATCATCATATCTTCATCCATCCCATGTGTGAGGTCTTTGACTTAACACAGACATTGTATACTGCTATCTTGGTCGGGGTGGTCATCTTGGGGTTCTCCCCAGAATTGAATGGCCAGTCGTCCAAGGGTTGTTGTGGTCATACCGATTCGTTTGTTTATTTCGTTGTCTAGAGATGGGTAGGGGGGGACTCGGTAGTCCAGAGGCAAGGTGTCGGACTCTCAACCAAAATGTAGTGGGTTTGATCCTCACCAACGGTTGAAAGATTTTCTCGAGTTTTTCGAGCAAAATCTACCCCCTCCCCTCCCTGATACAGGCAGGTGGATCGACATCTAGTCCCATCAGAGTCTGATGATAAAAAAGGAGGTCCCGTGTGCAGATCGCACTACTCTGTGCACGTTAAACATCTGTTGGATATTTACAGGGCAGTCCGGTTAAAATTAAAAAGCTTGCCAAAAGCCCCGACATCACCTTTATTTGTGGATGTGGGCAAATAAAATAAAATAAAATAAAATAAAAAACTGTCAAAGATCTGCACGACCAAGGGTTACGTCAGTTCACCAGGACCGACGGATTATCCTAGATAAAAAAATGTTTTTAGAATGTCTATGGTTTGCGTATGAAAACGTCTGAGAATGTGAATGCCAGACACTGCTACCATAATCTAAATAATATGGTTTTTATTGAATGATAGTGGCATTTGCGTTTGACTTGTTTGGGGGTTGGGGTGGGGGATGGGGAGGAACGCTGTAAAACGTTCGTGTTAAGAACGCTAACGGGAACAGACTATACTTTCCTCTCTTGTCCAATTTTCTACGTTCTCCTTTCCATCTTCAGACCTTTACACTGTCCCTTCTCCATCCGTCCGTCTGTCTGTATGTCTGTCTGATTGATTTTCTCTCCCGTCCTCCGTCTCCGTCTGTCTGTCTGCCCCGCCCCCATCTCTCTCTCTCTCTCTCTCTCTCTCTCTCTCTCTCTCTCTCTCTCACACACACACACACGTCTCTCTCTCTCACACACACACACACACGTCTCTCTCTCTCTCTCTCTCTCTCTCTCTCTCACACACACACACACTCTCTCTCTCTCTCTCTCTCTCTCTCTCTCTGTTTCACTGAGTCACTCAGTGAGTGTTTTCTCTGTCTCTGTCTCTCTCTTCTGTCTTTCTCTCTCTGTGTGACTGTCTGTCTGTCTGTCTGTCTGTCTGTCTGTCTGTCTGTCTCTCTCTCTCTCTCTTTCTCTGTCTCTCCCTCTCTCTCTCTCTCTCTCTCTCTCTCTCTCTCCTCTCTCTTTCTCTCTCTCTCTATCTCTTCTCTCTCTCTCTCTCTGTCTGTGACTGTCTCTCTGTCTCTCTCTGTCTTTGTCTCACACCCACGTTCTCTCTTTCCTCTCCTCTCTCTCTCATCTCTCTCTTTCTTTGTCTGTCGCTCTCTCTCTCTCTCTCTCTCCACAGTCACTCACACACACACTCTCTCTCTCTCTCTCTCTCTCTCTCTCTCTCTCTCTCTCTCTCTCTCTCACACACACACACACACACACACACGTTCTCTCTCTTCTCTCTCTCTCTCTCTCTCTCTCTCTCTCTCTCTCTCCCCCCCTCTATCTCTCTGTATCCCCTCTCTCTGCGGGCGGTTGGTGGGGGATACTGGTAGGTCCCACTTCTGTCCTTTCCTTCCTTTTCCCCTTGTCTTTCCTCTTAATTAAAACCCAATGCTTCTAATGCAAATCTGGGTCAATTAATCTCCAACTTCCAAGCCAAGGGAGATAAGTTCTAATGAACAAACTACCAATGATTATTCTGATTACAAAAGAATTATTTTTTTCCCAAACCAATGATGATATATTATTATAAAAATTATTTTCAGATCAAGAAATGATTCGTCTTTCATGTGATATAGATATAACATGCATACATGATACCAATAGTACTGGTGCCAAAAGAAAAAAAGAAGTTACCATAATATTGAAAAAATACCCCAGTACTCAGTCTTCAATTTTTTTGATATTTATTGCAAATTATTGAAAAATTAAAAATAATTTGTGAAATTTCACAAAGCAAGCTCTTTCACGTAAATGAATGTTGCATGTAGTGCAACCAAATAGTTTCTGTGGTTCTGTTTTTCGAGGGGGTTTTTTTTTATCAGCGGCGCACTGGTAGTATCTTTTTTGTTGTTGCGCCCGAGCAGTCTCACACTTTTATTATGTTTGTCAGCTGGCACTGTGTGTGAAGCAAGAGATTGTAGCAAGAGATTGTGACTCAGCTGGGGTTGCTGGAATGGAGGAGCCTACTCCTGCTCTCGCAAGCAAATCAGCCGGAAGCTTCATACAAAACAGAAGGTGTCGAGAAACAGGTGATCTTTTCGGTAGCTGGTCACGAATGGCCGATTTTGTAGCAATATAAGATTTCGCAATTGTTACTGTCAGAATTAAAAACCAAAATACATATCTCCACCATTTCCTTGATGCTCTACCTACCGGTACTTGGCAATAGGCGCGATAGTGGTCAGCAAGATCAACGCCTCCCAGTCCCATGTTCTCGTTGTATTTGGTTGACAGGGGTTGGAATGTCAACGTTGACAGTGACACAGTGACACTTGACAGGGGTAAGAACAACGCAACGCGGCACTAGACAGTGACAGGGTTGGAATGTCAACGTTGACAGTAACACAGTGACAGAGTGACAGGGGGTTGGAATGTCAACGTTGACAGTGACACAGTGACACTAGACAGTGACAGGGGTTGGAATGTCAACGTTGACAGTGACACAGTGACAGGGGTTGGAATGTCAACGTTGACAGTGACACAGTGACACTAGTGACAGTGACAGGGTTGGAATGTCAACGTTGACAGTGAATGTCAACGTTGACAGTGACACAGTGACAGGGGTTGGAATGTCAACGTTGACAGTTGACAACGTTGACAGTGACACAGAGACACAGTGACACAGTGACACTAGTGACAGGGCCTTTTTGATTTGCGGGATACCGTCGTTGTGGTAGGATTGGTATTTGTCGAGAGAATGTTGTTATGTTAACTTCTCGTTTATCGTGCCAAGTTGTTGCAAGCAGGTGGCCTCTTTGCTTTATTTTTATCTCTCCTGGGTTTTTTTCCATTTCTAAATGGGCAGCCAATTCTGTTTTTTGCGGATTGTAGGCTTACCGCAAGAGTACGTTTGGTTTTCTAACAGATCCTCTGCCAGTTTCACTAATGTGAAGAAATTGTCAAAATAGAATACATGGTATTGATTTAAATAATCGACACCAACATTCATCACAACGTGATGGCCCAATCCATTTCTTACATCATTTTGTTTGCCTGTGTATACATGTACTAAAAAATTGAGCAAATAGCCGCTTTTAGTTTTAGCCTCTGCGGCACACCAAATTGTTATGCCGTATTTGGTTGGTTTGCATTGGAATGCATTGTTTCCAACGTAATCTCCCGTTGAACCCAACCATATCCTCATCAATGCTTATCTCACAGGCGGGCTTACAGAGTTGCTTACACTTTGCCCTCACTACATCCAAAACAGGCCGAACCTTGAAGAGCGGATCGTACTCGTAGCCCTCTGTGCCAGCCATGTGGAATTTGTTGTGTCGAGTCGGTAGCATGAAGATATTGATTCAGCTTCATGTACTTCATTTTCCCCATTACACCAGCAATGGCTTCAACTCTGTACTTTTTGTTAGAAGACCAGTAAAGATTTATATATCTGGCATTGAATGTATTCCGAACTTAATGTTTATGTATAGGTATTTCTGAATGTCATATCCTATACACGGCTTCCATAGCTTATCAACGTTTGCAGCCTTATCTTGACACTGTTGTGCATATAAATAGGTCTGATCAGCAATCATTTCATACAAATATGGGGAAAATAACAATCAAACATATCTAAATGACTGAAAGTTCTCAAAATCAATAACACTGCCAACAGATTCAGCAAATTGTTCAACATTCACATTTTTCAAAGTGTCAGACCACTCAGATGAACGAAGCTCAGTTACTTGAGTTACGGTACTTTCTCGTCATGATCATCGCCCGTTAGATCTAGATCTGGATTTCCACTCTTGAAATCCACATCAATGTCTGATTCATCTTCAGAGTCAACATTATGAGCATTAATTTGTCAACTCTGTGTTGTCTGGATGTCTTCATTCCACAATGAATTCATGAATTCGAAAGCCATTGTTGAGATTTTCGATTGTGAACAGTCCTGGAATTTCGTTTTTCTTTAAAAAATCACCAGGTCGATTCTGTTTTATCCAGTAAACGGTTACTTTCACACTTTCAACTTTCAGTTTGATCAAACTGCTACTTCCGCCAAGTCTGGCATGTTATTGTTAGCTCAGGAATGTGATTTTCATCGTAAAATGAGTTCTAAATCATAGTGCACTTTCTTTATCACCGCGGGCGCATTCAGGCGCATTGGAAAGATGGAGTTAGATTTTCACCGGGCGCAAGTGGGCGCATTCAGAAGCATTGGAAATCACCCTGAGATCACCGCAAGGGTAGACGAGGTAAATTTCAAACAACCCCCTCCCTCTCTCTCTCTCTCTCTCCATTTTTTATTACGACTACGACATTGATCCAGAACGGAGAGAAATATAAGTTTCCCTTGCTAGACTAGTCGTATGCGAGAGATGAATTTAATGTTACCGTTTCATCACTCACTGACGTGAGACTGAAAGAAAGCCTACATAAAGCGTTAAGTCTGTGGTGAGTTTATTTGCTCTCTCGATCTCTTGCAGCTAGATTCTGTGTCGACGAGTTCCAAAACTCTATTGGCAATGGAGCCTCGTCTTTGTATAAAGGCTGAATGGGCCTCTGTAATATGAATATTCATTGCTTGTTATCTAGTGTTGTTGCATGCTGAAATCCTAGATGGAAGACACGGTACGAAGAGTTCTCTTTCCCACGTCTTCCCTATAGATCTAGTCATTTCTTTATTTATCTTTTTGTTTTTGTTTTAATTCCGCTATTTGACTCGGTGGGTTCTTTCCCTTTCCCCTCCGTCTGTCTTTCTGTCTATCAGTCTGTCTGCTTCTCTCTCTAGGTTTCTCTCTCTCTCTCTCTCTCTCTCTCTCTCTCTCTCTCTCTCTCTCTCTCTCTCTCTCTCTCTCTCTCTCTCTCTCTCTCTCTCTCTCTATCTCTCTCTCTCTCTCTCTCTCTCTCTCCCTCTGTATATATATATATATATATATATATATATATATATATATATCCCCCTCTGTCTGTTTTTCTGTCTGTCTCAGTGTCTGTCTTTGCTTCTCCCTCTCCCTCCCTGTGTCTGTCTGCCTGTCTCTTTCTCCACCTCGTTTTAATCTTTTAGTGGCTTTACAAGTCGTGTATTCACGAAGCTCCAAACCCATTGGCTGTTTGAGACCCACAAGATGCACAAACTTACTTCTGCCAAATGAATGCACGGTCTGACGATGATTCTGATGATACCCAGTCGACGACGCACTCAATTATTGACATGTCAAGAAAAGACCAATAGCCGAGAGCTGCGAAAGTGACTCCCTTTTCATCGTTCAATTAGGCCAAACTTTTGGTCCATGGCATTGGTATAATCTGTTTGTGGAACATGACCATTTGAATGTACGGTACCGGTATTTTTTTCCCTTTCTTTTTCTTCTTTATATTTTTGTTATATCATCATCAGGATTTCGCTCCCCCCACCCCCTCGGTGTGTGTGTCTCTCTCTCTCTCTTCTCTCTCTCTCTCTCTCTCTCTCTCTCTCTCTCTCTCTCTCTCTCTCTCTCTCTCTCTCTCTCTCTCTCTCTCTTCTCTCTCTCTCTGTCTGTCTGTCTCTCTGTCTGTCTGTCTCTCTGTCTCTCTCTCTCTTTCTCTGTCTGTCTCTCTCTCTCTCTCTTTCGCTGTCTGTCTGTCTCTCTGTCTGTCTCTCTCTCTCTCTCTCTCTCTCTCTCTCTCTCTCTCTCTCTCTCTCTCTCTCTCTCTCTCTCTCTCTCTCTCTCTCTCCCCCCCCTTTCTAGATTATAATATATCTATTGTTTGCGTTATTAAATATATCACAAGATGAGATGGTATCATTGACGTTGTTGTTGCTGTTGTTATTAGTAGAAGTATTTGTGCCAGCTGCTCTTGACTGGACCATCCCCATGTAATTTGATTAATGAACCCTATCATATAATAGATCTATATCAGTAGTATCAGTCACTCACCGGTTTGCAGTTGGAGCGCCCTCCTGTTAGTGACTGGCACGCCTTCCTTTCCGATCCCTTCTTCTTTTACTTGCTGTTCATCGAGTTATTTCCCCTTAATTCACTTAGAGGTCACCACCTGATATAACACGGTGCATGGAGACGATTTAAACGTATTAATACAATTACAATCTATAACAGTAATAGTACAGGGAAATAAATGCAATGATGAGTTCCTTCAAGGCTATGCTGACAGTCCATGGAGCCGAATTTAACGTTTCTTCCTCGTCAATAGGCTACATAATGCATATTACGGCGCCTCCATGATATAATAATAAGATAAGATTTTATGTGATCAGATCTTATCCTAATATCAATCAAATAAGATAAAGTAGGATGGAATCAAATCAAATAATATCAGATAAGAAAAAACCCCCAGATAAGATAACGTAAGATAGATAAGATGAGAAAAAAATAAGATCAGATAAAATAATAATATAGATAAAACCAGACCAGACAAGATAGGATCAGATATAATCAGATCTGATAAAATGATAATGAAATGTCAGACAATATCAGATCAGATGAGAAAAAATAAAATGGAATCAGATCGAATCAGAACAGATAAGATATGATAAGATCAAGTAAGATAAGATGAGATCAAATAAAATAGGATACGACCTGACGTAATAAGATAAGATAAAATCATATTATATCAGATCACACTAGATAAGAGCAGACCAAATCAGATCAGATAGGAGAAGATGAGACCACATAAGATCAGATCAGATCAGTGCAGAACAGCGAAGATCAAACAAGATAAGATAAGATAAAATAAGATAAAGACATTTATTATTATATACCCGGGTACCTGTAAAAACAAAACGAGTTGACTTTCTGTATTTCAGATAAGAGCCGAAAGTCGCCATTTGACCCTAATACCGTGCCTAATAAAACATGGCCGCCAAGTGGATTCTGCTCCTGCCCTGCCTAGCCTTGATGGTGTGCCGCTGTTACGCCGTGTGGGAATAATTGGACCAATTTGGGTGAGTCTCATGCCCCTGCTTCATTCCAGGCACCAGTCGTTAAATGATGTTGTTGTTTTTGTTGTTGTTGGGTGGTAAAGATAACATATGTGAATACGGATAGTTATAATAGTACATATAGGATGCAGATGAGGATAGGTTACGAAACAACACACTTCATTCATTACAAACTAGTAAAATATTGATTTTTAAAAATTTGTTTATAAACCAACGTATCATACAATAAGGATAGATCTACTATATAAAAAACCCCAACATGTTTCATAATAGACTAGTACCGTACAATAATGACACAATGTACTTTATATAAACCAACGTATCATACAACAAGGATACTATATAAAAAACAACAACATGTTTTATAATAGACTAGTACAATAATGATACAATGTAATTGATATAAACCCACGTATCATACAATAAGGATACTCTATAATAAAAAACCCCAACGTGTTTCATAATAGACTAGTACAACAATGACACAATGTACTTTATATAAACCAACTATACAATGATACTATATTAAACAACATGTTTCATAATAGACTAGTACAACAATGACACAATGTACTTTATATAAACCAACGATACAAGGATACTATATTAAACATGTTTCATAATAGACTAGTACAACAATGACACAATGTACTTTATATAAACCAACGATACAAGGATACTATATTAAACAACATGTTTCATAATAGACTAGTACAACAATGACACAATGTACTTTATATAAACCAACGATACAAGGATACTATATTAAACATGTTTCATAATAGACTAGTACAACAATGACACAATGTACTTTATATAAACCAACGATACAAGGATACTATATTAAACAACATGTTTCAAAATCTAGATGATATGGTAAAATAGTACAAATGATACGTAGGGATAAATGAAGTCAAAACATGGAACAATACCGGTACTATCATTTAAAAAATTGCCATTGATCAAAGTCTATAATTATAGTGCCGATTTGTAGGATACTTTTGCATAAATGAAACATACCATGTTAAGTAGACTTGTTTGAAAAACTCATACTAACTACATGTACTTATAATTATGTTCTGACGAGCATTATGATCAAAGACCAACGCGAGAGGACGATATACAATAATGCATAGAGTGACGATCAAGTAAACAGACACACCCCCACACACACACACACACACGTGTGCGCGCATACACGCACAAGCACTCACCAAAACAGACAGACAGAAAGACAAAAAAGAAAAAGGGAAAATTATATATTATTTAAAAAACGGGAAAGTTTCTTCCAGGCCTAGACATTCAAGTAATCAAATATTCAAAACTCTCCAATTTCTTAAACTTTAACTTTAAGTATAAGACCACAAGAGCTCTACTCTCTCTCTCTCTCTCTCTCTCTCTCTCTCTCTCTCTCTCTCTCTCTCTCTCTCTCTCTCTCTCTCTCTCTCTCTCTCTCTCTCTCTCTCTCTCTCTCTCTCTCTCTCTCTCTGTCTGGTCTCTCTCTCTCTGTCTGTCTCTCTTCTCTCTCTCTGTCTGTCTCTTCTTCTCTGTCTGTCTCTCTTCTCTCTCTGTGTGTGTCTGTTTGTCTGTCTGTCTGGGAATTCTCTCCCTCTCTCACTCATGCTCTATCTATCTATCTATCTCTATCTCTATTCAAGGATCTAATTATATATTAATTATTTATTTGTCTATGTATCTATATAGATCTAATTAATATGTATGTATGTATGTATGTATGTATGTATGTATGTATGTATGTATGTATGTATGTATGTATGTATGTATGTATGTATGTATGTATGTATGTATGTATGTATCGATCGATCTGATTTATCTATTTATATATAGATATCTGTCCAGCACTGTTCTTCAATCTAATATTATTTAGGGATAATGTTTTTTCACGACCGTGAAGAGTAAATTCACGACTCATTGAGTTCTGACCAATCAGCGACAGCCACTGACTTTGCTGCGTGGCGGGACTGGCTCTAGATCTAAAAAAAATCTAGGTCTATCGTCACAATCACAATAGGCCTAGCCTAGCCTTTGTCGAGGCACCTAAGTCTAAACACTAGGCTATAGGCCTAGTCCAGTCCAGTTATTGTCTAGGCGAGTCATAATACGGCCTATTTTTTGCATGGCCGCGACAATAGATGAGGTTATCCCTTTTGAGGAGCCTTCTTTTAAAGTTGGTGATGTTTTTTCCATCGTATGCCGACTTTAACTCTACATTTAAGGCATACTGTGGCGAGAAGTATGTCTTCAGCAAGAAGTCGTCAAAAACAATTGCCAGCAAAAACAAGTTAATTAAAAACGAGGCCAACCACTATCCCCTGGAATGGGTCGTGAATTTACGCTTGAAAGGTAGATCCACGACAGGTCGTGAAAAAACCGCCACCCTATTATTTATTAGGCTGTCTGTCAAAACATGCCTTTATTTTTGTCGAGAGGGCGCGGAATTAAGAAAACTAGATCTACACATTTATCTTCTCACATCATGAAAAGTAATCAAACCTAGACACATTTTATATTGTTAATTTTTCTATCGTTTTGATAACACTTAAACTCACTTTGAACGCCAATGTGCCTTGTTTTTGTTCTTTAAAAAAAGACGCATTTTGTGCTTTTCGTCACACGGTTACACCGTGACTCACAAATACCAGCTCGTATTCATTACAATTACACCTTGACAAAAACGTCTAGATCTAGATCTAGGTCTAGTTATGTGTGGTATCAAAATAAACAAGTAGTGTTAATCTGCCTACGACTTAAGATCTAGTTCTTTTTTTAGGAAGAACAATTTTGATTGAAGATAATAAATGTTCGAAAACATAAGTTTTGTATTCATATTTTCGAGGACATATCTGTATCACTAGAAAGACAAATCGTTTTTCTTGTGCATGCTAAAATTTCATTGCGCTCAAAGTTCAAAGCTATGAAACGTTTTTGCGAGCATTTCAAACGACCCCACTCTCAACCGTTACTCCAAACTGCAAGCCAGCGCCCCGCCAACGGTTGAAAAGTTTTTTTCGAGCAAAATCTAATAGCCATCAGTTTTACGAGATTTTGTTCTAGATCTAGATCTAGGTCTAGTTAACTCAACTTGAATCGGTAAGAAACAAATATTTCTAGATCTAGATCTATTTGGACACGTTCATCATGGTGGGGGATTCTCAGTATTTCTTTAAAATGTAAGATTATAATGAGCCAAATTAGATATTGTTTCACTTTTAAAGTAAACATGGAAGTTATTAAAAAAGCGTCCCAGAAAGAGGAATCAATTTAAAGACCTGTTGATTGTTATCTCATTGTTGTCGGTAACCGATGTAAATAATAATTGTATTTGACGAACTCAGTAAAAAATGCCAAATGGAACAGTCTAGTGGAAGTACGGCATGCGACGAAAAGGGATTCCTGTGATAACAGTAGCACTGGCAATGATATTATATAGGTCTAGATTGAACTCACGCAGAGAGAGAGAGAGAGAGAGAGAGAGAGAGAGAGAGAGAGAGAGAGAGAGAGAGAGAGAGAGAGAGAGAGAGAGAGAGAGAGAGAGAGAGAGAGAGAGAGAGAGACAGAGACAGAGAGAGAGAGAGAGACAGAGAGAGAGAGAGAGAGAGAGAGAGAGAGAGAGGGGAGAGGGAGGAAGAGGAGAGAGAGGAGAGAGAGAGAGAGAGAGAGAGAGAGAGAGAGAGAGAGAGAGACAGAGAGAGAGAGAGACAGAGAGAGGACAGAGACAGAGAGGGAGGGAGAGAGGGAGGGAGGGAGAGAGAGAGGGGGAGAGAGAGAGGGGGAGGGAGAGAGAGAGAGGGAGGGAAGGAGAGAGAGAGAGTGTGTGTATGTGTGTGAGTGTGTGTGTGTGTGTGTGTGTAAATCAAACCTCGTTAAAGGAAATGGCAATGTAAAGTATCTACATTTACAAACAGCGGGGGAAAGTTAAATCTGCCCAAACAATGTACACTCAAATCTCGTTATGCCGCCAATTGTTGTGCCAGTGGTAAATTAGCGTTATAAAGGGAATGGTGTTGTAAGGGCAACACTAATGAAATAAAAAAATCTCTCGCTGACAAGACAATGCAATATTGCATGTGAAAAAACTATCGTATTATTATACATGTATAGTAATAGTATTAGTAGGATCGTCCAGTCTCTTATGTATTCTAAACATCGACAGAAACACTCCTAAATTAAAACGGATAAGCTTACGTTATAACACTGCTATGAAGCCTAATTCTCGCCACTCAATTGGATCCAATCATAGCCATGCCTACCCCCTAAATCTGGAACTAGCCGTGCTGAGATGTCCTAGCCCCAAATCTATTGTCAGGATGACGCGATCTGGGCTTATGCCGATGCCACTCTTCATTCGGCTGACCTAGTTGTCTTTAAACCTTCAGTATTCTCATTCTAATAAAGAAGAAGCCTTGCGTCACTAGTGTCAGTATCATTTCTGCAAACGTAAAGCCCTTGTACTTGTTACACATCTCGATGGATTGCATTGTTTGATCTGAAGATTTTAGTGACGATCATCTAACGATCGTCTAAAGACATCTAACAATGGATCGTATCGTGTAATAGGGAAAACTGATCGTGTAGTAAATAGCAAAAACAAGCCAGATTATCTTCAGGCCGACTTGAGATGATATTTATCGTTCGATCAGTCTCTCACCGCACAGGAAGCGGCATTCCTTTGATGTTTTATTAGGCAGCGTTTTAATACCGGTTGACAAATTTATCTTAAATCTCATCGTAGAGTAAAATAAATATGATATTCGGAATCAGCGTATCACAATTAAGCAGATTGTTCGCGAGTGACTTGTTTTATTGCCTTTTAAAAGAATTTCATTTTTTAAATTTATTTATTTGTACACCCATTCCCACCACACCCAATCGCGCTTTTTTTTGCTTGCATCCACGTGTCCTTGATTGGACGTAGTGAGTACTACTACTACTATTAGCAAAAGCAAAACAATCACGCCATCTTAGATCCGATCGCCATTCGATTAGACCCGACCGTCTTAACGTGGCGTGATTGTTTCTGTCAGAAATGAAAATTTTGGGAATATTTAAAAATTGTGTTTATTTTCTAATGACCCAACATATGTATAACTATAACTTGACATTAATGACAACTTCCGACACTTTTATTTCTTACAATGTTTTTGTTTATGTCAGTATCAAATTCAAAGTCAAGAGCTTGGTATGGTCATTAGTTTGGTGTCATTGGTCAATATATTAACAAACGGACCACACACAATTTTAATGATTTTAAAAAAAAATCCCAATTTTGGGGAATTTTGGCACCTTGTTCAAGAACACTCATTTTAGCTTTTCGAGGCACCTCAGTGTGCTTACCATTTCAAAACAAAGAAATTGACAGTTCTAAAAAAACCTGTGGCTACCTCAGTACCAGACTATGTATAACCTCAGTAATTTTCAAATTTCTGACACCAGATTGTCCCAAAACCTGATATTTTCACTCTTTTGGAAAGTACAAAAAAATGCCGCTTTTCCGCCAAGTTTCAAATCCCCGTTATTTTCTTAGAAATTGTCGTATAAAGATGATTTGGGTATCAATGTACTCACAATACAAAGTTCTTTCCAGTGGTGTATCACACGACATACTAGGAACAATTTCTTAATTTGAGTTTTGACAGCCTAAATATATCTATTCTATGCATCCACTCTATCTATTTATTGAATCAGATCAGTGATCTTCAAAGTTTTGTTTTGGTTTGCATTGTGTCTTTGAGTAAAGAGATTGCTTATGTAAATTATCATCTACGTTTCGAAGAGGATTGGCACTGTCATTTTACCTCACGAAAGAGTACATTCCCTTGATTAACAATATGTTGAATTTACTCACGTATTTGAACTATTTCTGTACTTGTGCTTCCTGTTCCTGTTCTTCAGGACACTGTCACTGTCAGCTCATGTGTAATGGAGTTGAACGATTTGATAAAATGTTAGAATTCAACATATGTGTATATGATATGCCGAATACAATTTTTAAAAATTGAATTCTTGAGAATGTAATCTTTAATTCTGATATCAATTTGACAAGAACTAATTCAAACCTAATGAAATAAATCCGTTTCTGTTTTCTTTATTCGTTAAATGTTTCTATCCAAGGCAAATTTTGCTCTGTAGGACCTACACCACGATGTACATGTTCCAGAAATAGAGAAACCTGGCGTTGCCGATCTGAATTTGAATAAATATTATTGGTATGGAATTTCCGAAAACTTTGAACATCGAATGATGAATAGCAAATATTCAATGGTCAGAATTTCGCTGACATTAGAAATCGATTTCAGAATCGCTAGGCCGACCTCGCGTAACCGAGGTCATACTTGATCCCGTCCCGCTGCCTCCTGCATTGTGTAATCAGGCATAAGAAACATACTCACCAAACATGTTTATTATTGAAGACCAGAGCAGCTAATGAGTATAACAGGGATGTCCAGGGAATATCAACATGAACTAAATAGAGTTGAGTGTTATTCTCTCTCTCTCTCTCTCTCTCTCTCTCTCTCTCTCTCTCTCTCTCTCTCTCTCTCTCTCTCTCTCTCTCTCTCTCTTTCTCTCTCTCTCTCTCTTAGTCTTTCTCTCTGCGTTCTCTTCTCCTGCTAGTCCTTTTCTGTCTGTCTGTCTGTCTGTCTGTCTGTCTGTCTGTCTGTCTGTCTGTCTGTCTGTCTGTCTGTCTCTCTCTCTCTCTCTCTCTCTCTCTCTCTCTCTCTCTCTCTCTCTCTCTCTCTCTCTCTCTCTCTCTCTCTCTCTCTGTCTGTCTGTCTGTCTGTGTGTCTTCCTCTGTTGAAAAAGTATCTCCCTGTGTCCACTTTAAACTTCATTTCGTAAACAATGAGACAATCTGTTAGAACCCAACCAGTCCACTTATAGGTCTGGGCACAGCACCGACACGGCATTGTTAAAAATCCGCAATGATTTCATCCAACACATTGATAAACACAGCTATACTATCTTACTTCTGTTGGACCTCAGTGCTGCCATTCGATACTATAGACCACAATGCTCTCTTCGACATGCTGGAAAATGTCTTCAGCGTCACTGATTCAGCTTTGATTCGAAATAGCTTAAGCAATACCTTTGCCACCAAATGCAATGTGTCGTTATAAACAAAGTTTCATCAGAAGCCCCTCCAATAAAATATTGAGTGCCTCAAGGATCTATGTTAGGCCCCATACTAATCACCTTGTGCACGTCAACCCTTTGGAGAATAATCACGTCACATAACTTGGAATGCCAACGACACCCAATTTTAAGCAATTCCACTGACGATAATTGAAAAATGTGTTGGTGACATCGAGACATGGATGACCGACAACAAATTCAAGTTGCACGAGGATAAGTTTGAACTTTTTAGAATATCAAACAGAAAAGATATCATGTCCTGTTGAACTCGTTGTGTCTTAACGATTCCATCACAGAGTGTAGTAAGGTTGTTAGAAATATTGACTTCTATGTTGATGATTTTTTCCGATGCAAACCCATATCATTTTATAACAAAGGTTTTTCAGTGATCCCATCTCAACTCAAGGAACATCTTCCGTGTTAGACATTTACTAGATGGAAAGTGTACACAACTCTTTGTTCATACCCTAATTACCACCCATCTTGACAACGGTAACTGCAAGTCTCTTCTCCACGGCCTACCTAAAACCATAATCCAAAGACTTCAAAAGATCCCGAAATAAATCGGCCGGTGCCATTACTAAAACAAAACTTTCTGATCACATCATCTCCGTTTTGGAACATCTTCATTGACCGCCCATGGAGAGGAGAGTATTTTACCTTCAAATTCATACGCAATTTGACACCTTACGTCCCTCATGGAGTTCCATCCTGCAATCTGTCATCCTTAATTAAATTCTATTGCTTTGAAACAAAATCTGTCATCCTTAATTAAATTCTATTGCTTTGAAACAAAATCTGTCTTAGACAAAATTCTCTGAACGCGCCTATTCTATTTCAGCCCCTTTTCCTAATCATTATTGAGTGGGTGATGAAACAAACAGAAGATAATAGAACAGATGTACAAGGGACCTTCGTGAGACAACTCAAATACCTAAACTTCGCCGATGACATCAGTCTTCTGTGACACGGTCTCCTCACTGACTGACAACAAGAGGCATAGACAAAATTGGAAAAAAGTAACCGAGGAGGTGGGAATAACTGGCCTTGTAATCAACATGACCAAGACAGAACAGCTGGCGTTTAACAAACAGCAGAAGGATACAATTACAAATTTAGCTTGGTAGAGCTAGTCATCAAGGAAACAGAAAAATTCACCTACCTTGGCAGTGTGGTCACAAAAGAATGGGGAACTGATGGAGATGATGCAAAATCAACAAAGCAAAATTCGAATTTACAAGCCTCTGACTTCTGTAGAACGCACAAGTCTCCATACAAAACAAGATTCGTATGTTTAATACAAATGTGAAATCTGTCCTCCTCTATGGCTCAGAAATATGACGTGTGACTAGACAAAAAATAAAGACAAATAGCACAAAACTCCAGATTTTCAACAAGTGTGTACGATACATTCTTAAGATCCGATGACCAGAAAAAAAAATTCGGCTTCTGGAAAAAGAGCAAACAGAATACCATAAAACAGGAGATAGCCCGGGGAAGTGGGACTGGATCGGACACACTTTGAGAAAGCCTTATGACAACATCACTAACCAGCCACTCACTCTACCGGCACTCTACTCTACAGCCACTCTACTCTACTGCCACTCTCTACTCTATAGTCACACTCTACTCTACAGCCACTCTACTCTACAGCCACTCTACTCTACAGTCACTCTACTCTACTACAGTCACTCTACTCTACTGTCACTCTACTCTACTGCCACTCTACTCTACAGCCACTCTACTCTACAGTCACTCTCTACTCTACTGCCACTCTACTCTACTGCCACTCTACTCTACAGCCACTCTACTCTACAGCCACTCTACTCTACAGTCACTCTACTCTACTGTCACTCTACTACTGTCTACAGCCACTCTACTCTACAGTCACTCTACTCTTCTGCCACTCTATTAGAAAGAGAAAAGGGTGGAGACCGAAAAAGACATGAAGAAAGATCTGCTGAAGAGGAGGCCATGGGCAACAGGTGGGTCATGTGCCGAGCTGAGAACAGCGGCTCAGAACAGGGTGAGAAGGAGGAGTGTCACTGCAGCCCTACGTTCCAGATTAGATTGAAGAGGATAGCCATAACCATAACCCCTTTTATTTGGAACTCTGCTATCCGTCAAAGCCCGACGATGCCCTGATCTGTTTTATATTTAACTTCAAGCAAAGACTCAAAACCGAATAATTATATTAATATTATACATGTACACAATAGTATGTATATATGCAAGCCAACTTCAACAAACATGATATTTTATTCTTCAGAATGAAAATAATGAGTAGAGATGTAGATATTGGCCTTTGTTGCACGGTGGGCAGTGGGCTCATTAGTTTCTTTCTTTCTTTCCTGTCCTCAGCGCAACAACAACCAGACCTGCCCCCGCCGATCAGTGTGCGGCGATGTCTTCGAAATGGTCAGAGACTGGCGCAATGGCACAACTTGCCACGAGCAACGAACGTTGAGCAACTGTTTGTGCCCTGGCAACACCATGTGCCCCTTTGATAACCCCGCTCACACGCTTTACGCTTCCTCGGCGCACAAGTAGGTATCAGTTAAATCAGCTTAAAGTAAAGTGTGTGTGTGTGTGTGTGTGTGTGTGTGTGTGTGTGTGTGTGTGCGTGCGTGCGTGAAAAAAAGGGGGGCGGCGGAGATAGATAAATAGATAGATAGATAAAATATGTATTATAATATAGATAGGTAGGTAGAAAAATAGATAGGTTGGTAGGTATGTTGGTGGGTAGGTAGAAAGATAGATGGATATATAGGCAAGTAGGCAGAAAGAGAGTAGAGAGACAGGAAAATAGAAAGATAGATAGAAACAGACAAAGACAGATAGATAGATAGAACGATAGATAGATACTTAATTAGAAAGATAGATATATAAATTGGTAGGGAGAATGATAGATACCTGTAGTTAGATATATAGACAGACAGACAGATAGATATATAGATTGATAGATAGAATGATATATACCTGTATATAGATAGATATAACAGAGACAGACGACAGACAGACTGGTGGGTAGATGTAAACGTAGACAGACAGACAGACAGACGGATGGATGGATGGATGGATAGATGGATGGATGGATAGATGGATGGATAGATGGATGGATGGATAGATAGATAGATAGATAGACAGACTGGTAGTAGTGGTAGTGGTAGATTGCTAAAACAGACAGAAATGAGATTGAGAAGAAGAAAGCAATAAATGCTGTGTCATTAATTTGTAATTTCTATACTATGAGTATTATTATTATTATTATTATTATTATTGTTGTCATCATCAGTATTATTATTAAAAATATGTTATTGTTATTATTACTGCCATCATCTGTATTATTATTATCATTATTATTATTATTATAACATTTTACATGTATTATTATTGTTGTTATTTTTATGGAAGAGGCTAGGGAGACCCCAAACGGGGTCCACCTAGACAGTTAGGCTAGGGAGACCCCAAACGAGGCCCATCTAGACAATTAAGCTAGGAGACCCCAAACGAGGCCCATCTAGACAGCTAGGGGGACCCCAAACGAGGCCCATCTAGACAATTAGGCTAGGGAGACCCCAAACGAGGCCCATCTAGACAATTAAGCTAGGGACCCCAAACGAGGCCCATCTAGACAGTTAAGCTAGGGAGACCCCAAACGAGGCCCATCTAGACAGTTAGGCTAGGGAGACCCCAAACGAGGCCCATCTAGACAGTTAGGCTAGGAGACCCCAAACGAGGCCCATCTAGACAATTAGGCTAGGGAGACCCCAAACGAGGCCCATCTAGACAGTTAGGCTAGGAGACCCCAAACGAGGCCCATCTAGACAATTAGGCTAGGAGACCCCAAACGAGGTCCATCTAGACAATTAGGCTAGGGAGACCCCAAACGAGGCCCATCTAGACAATTAGGCTAGGGAGACCCCAAACGAGGCCCATCTAGACAATTAGGCTATGGAGACCCCAAACGAGGCCCATCTAGACAATTAGGCTAGGGAGACCCCAAACGAGGCCCATCTAGACAGTTAGGCTAGGGAGACCCCAAACGAGGCCCATCTAGACAGTTAGGGCTAGGAGACCCCAAACGAGGCCCATCTAGACAATTAGGCTAGGGAGACCCCAAACGAGGCCCATCTAGACAGTTAGGGCTAGGGAGACCCCAAACGAGGCCCATCTAGACAATTAGGCTAGGAGACCCAAACGAGGCCCATCTAGACAATTAGGCTAGGGGGACCCCAAATGTGGTCCAAAACGAATTTGACACTAAAAACCGTCGCAAATGAATAGTTTTTGAGATACCAGGGGGTTCCCCCAATTTTGTTGTTTTTACGTCATTATGCGTCAATTTACGTCAGGGCTTTTCGTTCAGCTACTCCGTCCTCTTGTTAACAACAGTTTTGAAGGCAACAAAATCTTCGAAATAATCTCCCACTGACAGAATCGGCTCCGCCATTTTCTGTCATTCGAGGGAAGGAGGTGGAAACAACGCAAAGTCACGCATGCGCAAATAGCAGAATATTTCTGTGGTCTTCCCAGCCTCGTTGGCTATGTAGACCCCGTTTGGGGTCCCGCTAGACACTTCTTATTTTTATTATATCATTATCATCATCATCACCATCATCATCATCATTATCATTAATATTATTATCATTATTATTACATTATTATTATCATTATTATTATTATTATTATTATTATTATTATTATTATTATTATTATTATTATTAGTAGTAGTAGTAGTAGTAGCAGTAGTAGTAGTATGACTATTATTATGACTATTATTATTATTATTATTATTGAGTTTATTATTAATAATACTATTGTTTATTATTATTATTATTATTATTATAATTATTATTATTATTATTATTATTATTATTATTATTATTATTATTATTATTATTATTGTTATTATTATTATATATTATTATTATTATTATTATTATTATTATTATTATTATTATTATTATTATTATTATTATTATTATTATTATTATATTGTTATATTATTATAATAATTATTATTATTGTTGTTTGTTATTTTGTTGTTGTCATTGTTGGTTGTCGTTGTTGTTGTCATTGTCATTGTCATGTGTTGAAGTTGTTGTTTGTTATTATTGTTGTCGTTGTTGTCGTCGTGGTCGGTGTTGTTGTTGATGTTATTATTATTATTATTATTATTACTATTTTTTAAATTATTATTAGCATCATCATCAGTATCACCAGAAGCAGCATCAGCACCATCATTATTATTACCAGTATCATTATTATTATTATTATTATTATTATTATTATTATTATTATTATTATTATAATTATTATTATTATTATTGTTATTATTATTATTATTATTATTATTATTATTATTATTATTATTATTATTATCATTATTATTATCATAAAATAAAGGACATAATGATATAGATCTAGGCGATATACATGAACATGATAGTATTACAAACGAGTAGAATATTATACAAATGCTCAACAACAAGATGAAGCATTTTAAGAGCAGGCAAATAGGACAATAAGGCATTGCCTTCAAAAGAATTTGGCAAATCGTT
The DNA here is from genome assembly GCA_037039925.1 of Doris montereyensis. Taxonomy (NCBI): domain Eukaryota; kingdom Metazoa; phylum Mollusca; class Gastropoda; order Nudibranchia; family Dorididae; genus Doris; species Doris montereyensis. The sequence goes on along the minus strand of JAXRKP010000330.1, from coordinate 108,887 downwards.
TCAATTGACACCAAAAAAAAAAATGTCTTTAAATTCTTTTTCAAAACCTCGAGAGATGATACATCTCTGACAACCAGAGGCAAGTCGTTGAAAGCAACGGCTGCAAAGTGGGAGAAGGATGTAAGTCGTTGAAAGTGCAAAGTGGGAGAAGGATATAAGTCGTCGAAAGCAACGGTTGCAAAGTGGGAGAAGGATATAAGTTGAAAACAACGGTTGCAAAGTGGGAGAAGGATGTAAGTCGTCGAAAGCAACGGTTGCATAGTGGGAGAAGGATATAAGTCGTTGAAAACAACGGTTGCAAAGTGGGAGAAGGATGTAAGTCGTCGAAAGCAACGGTTGGAAAGTGGGAGAAGGATATAAGTCGTCGAAAGCAACGGTTGCATAGTGGGAGAAGGACAAAGGTAATTGAAAGCAACGGCTGCAAAGTGAGAGAAGGATATAAGTCGTTGAAAGCAACGACTGCAAAGTGAGAAAAGGATATAAGTCGTTGAAAGCAACGGCTGCAAAGTGAGAAAAGGATATAAGTCGTTGAAAGCAACGGCTGCAAAGTGAGAAAAGGATACAAGTCGTTGAAAGCAACGGCTGCAAAGTGGGAGAAATATAATTGATAAGTCATTGAAGGTAACGGCTGCAAAGTGGGAGAAGGATATAAGTCATTGAAGGTAACGGCTGCAAAGTGGGAGAAGGATATAAGTCATTGAAGGTAACGGCTGCAAAGTGGGAGAAGGATACAAGTCGTTGAAAGCAACGGCTACAAAATGGGAGAAAGATATAAGCCGTTCAAAGCAACGGCTGCAAAGTGGGAGAAGGATCTAGACCTTGCTCGCGTTTTAGTTCTAGGAACACTCAATTTCGTTTTGTCCTGAGAGCTCCTGACGTAGTGAGCGGGTCTATAGGTTTCCAAAAGATGGATTATCATAGGAACAATGGAGAGTTTTGAAAACTGAAGTATTTAATTCTGAAGAAGTTCTTTAGGAAACTGGAAGCCAATAAATTTCAAATAAAGTGGACTTCTCCTTCCGATTTGCTTTGATTTACCCACATCCACAACTATGGTGATCTCGAGGTTTTGCTAGGATTTTTAAATTTGCCCAGACTGCCCTGTAAACAGCCAAGGGATCTTTAACGTGCACAGAGTGCTGTGATATGCACACGGGACCTCCTTTTTACCGTCCGTCTCCGATAAGATTAGGTGTCGATCCACCTACCTGGGCCAGGGGAGGGTAGATTTTTGCTTGAAAAAAAAATCAAGAAAATTTGTCAAACTTCGGCGGGGCTCGAACCCACTACCTATTGGTTGAGAGGCCGACACCTTGCCTCTGGACTACCGGGTCCCTCCGATTTGTCAGCCGGGCAGCGCTGTTTTGAACGGCCTACAAACAAAGAGAGTGGATTTTATTTTTCTGGTAGACCACATAGGAGGGAGTTGCAGTAATCAAGTTTTGAGAAGAGCAAAGATGAAGCAAGATTTTTACAGGCAGCGATGGAAAGAAAGGGGCGGATGGATGCAATTCTTTTGAGTTCCAATTACCTGTTTGACACTTCATTGAGATGTCAAAGTCAAACCAAACAGCAAGGTTCTCACAAGACGTGACAGTTTGAATACTGTTGCCATTTAATTTGATGCTGGCTATTTTTACTGGGTTTTAACTTATTTTTATTGCCAACTATCCTGGCTTTAGTTTTAGCTGTGTTCATTTTCCATTTGTTTGCGTCCATCCATGCCTTGACATCATCGACACATGCTTTCATTTGGGTCACAATGGACTCCAAAGCTACATTGTTTGTAGCGTCATAAAGCTGAGTACCGTATCATCAGCACAAAGCTAGATGCATATGATAGGTTGTGGGTTTGTTTTATAACCGATGACAGAGAAGACGTGTACATAATGAAAATACAGGTCCAAGTACTGATCCCTGAGGGACACCATATGGTAGAAGTACAAGAGTTTCTTTGATCTTTCACCATCGATGACAACAACGCATTGTGTTCTATTTCTCAAGTAAGATTTAAACCAATCTAAATCGATGCTCTTTATGCCAAACGACGTTTCACGTCTTTGGATAAAGATGGCATGGTCAATGGTGTCAAACGCTGGTGAAAGATCAAGAAGGGTAAAAAGAGAGACTTCACCATCATCATTAACTCGTAAAAGACCATTTGATACCCGCAGAAGGACGGTTTCGATGATGCAGTGGTTTGCACGGTATGCTGACTGGAAAAGTTTCCATAGCTCATTTAGTTGGTGAGAGGAGAGACGTTTTAAAACAACTTTTTGAATAATATTGGAAATAAATGGGAGATTGGAGACAGGGCGATAATTTTTCAAAAAGTTCTGTATCCAAAGTTTGTTTCTTCGATAAAGGTTTCACGAAAGCTTGTTTATACATGTCAGGAATCCTGCTCTGCCAGACAACAATGAACATTAACGATCTGGGTGATAGATGGTAAGAGAGCATCACAACATTCCTTCAATAAGTTTGTTGGAAGGGGATCTTACGATATTAAGTTCAAAATCTTATTTTGTGTGACTTCCTGAAGCTGTAAAGACGAACTTCTCCAGAAAAATATTCTAAAGTTGGTGAATTGGGACATTGGTCTACATCAGCTATAATGATTTATATTTTGTCGTGGAAAAAATATGAGTATACTTCAGGGAGTTCTTGTGGTTCAATTTGTGTTGGCAATGATATGTCTTTGTGTCTTCCAATGAGCTCAGAACAAAGAGCAAAGAATTGTTTGAAGTTTTTGACATTGTTCAATTTAGACATGGGAAATTCAGATTCAGATTTAGCTTCTTACGCTCTTTTTTTTTTTTTATTCACTATAAATGTCTGTCAGTTTCTTGTGGTCCTATTCTCGATCTTATGAATTGATGAAATTGACAAAGTTTTCTCAGGAATCAGCCAGTCAACTATTGTGATGAGTCGATGTGCAGATACTGATAGAGTTGTTGAACGTTTAGCATTGCTTTTACCCGGCTAACCACAGATGTGTCTTCTTCGAAATACGGATTGACATCACCCACACAAATATTGTTTTGTACGGCGATAGAGTGGGTTGAATTGAAATTGTGAAACTCCAACAGAATATTAAGTTTATAATCTCCAAATCTTGTCATTTATTTCTTGTGTCTTGTTATGACAGGACTGGGTGTTGAGATGACCAATGGTTAGGTCCTGTCAAGTTAGAACTTATTATTAATATTATTATTATTATTATTATTATTACCATTATTATTACGCGTATTATTATTATTGTCGTTATTAATAATATTATTATAATTATCGTCATGACTATCATCGTTTCAGACGAATCATGTGCAGCCCAGTGTGTCAGTTGCCATGGTGTGACAACGTCCGGTCTGCGCCTGACGGCCGGTCACGGTTAGATGAAGTTCGAGTGGCGATGACAGCTGAACAGCAAGCGCAGGAATTTGGAAATAAAACTTATTACAGGGTTGGTTTTTCATCTTCTTCTTTTTCCTTTGTTCTTCTTCTCCTTCTCCTCTTCTTCTTCCCTCTTCTTCTTCTTCCTTTTTCTTCCCTCTTCTTTTTCTTCTTCTCTCTTCTTTCTTCTTCTCTCTTCTTTTTCTTCTTCTTCTTCACTCTTCTTCTTCTTCTTCTTCCTTTCTTCTTCTTCTTCTTCTTCTTGCTTCTTCTTCGTCTTCTTCTTCCTCTTCTTCTTCTTCCTTTTTCTTCTTCTTCTTCTTTCTTCTTCTTCTTCTTCTTCTTCCCTTTCTTCTTCTTCCCTTCTTCTTTTTCTTCTTCTTCCACACTCTTCCATAAAACCCACACAGATTTATGGCATATTTATTTCTCACTGCTGTCATAACTGTAGTTCAATGATGTCAACTGTTTTTTGTATTATCATCCTATGCTTTGAAATATGTTTGTTATTCATATTGGGCTGGTGTGTGTAAATTATATATGCATATGTATCGATTCATAATGTTTATCCATGTTTGAGCGGGGTCGGGGCGCTATACAAGAACTATTTATTATTATTATTATTATTATTATTATTATTATTATTATTATTATTATTATTATTATATTATTATTATTATTATTATTATTATCATTGTCGGTGAGTGTAACTATGCTCGTAGTCGTATAATATGAGTGCGGGTAATCCCTACTCATAAGTTTGTCTGACGAAAAGTTAAACCCGAAACCTCACGTTGTGTCTCTTCGGTTTTCCTTACTTCGAAATGTCATTTTATCTTTACTATTTACATCATTTTGACGTCACTCCACTGTTGTCTCCATTTGTATGCCAACCATGGGCGGTTGGCGGGTGCTATTAGTGGTAGGGTATACTGGTTTTCCATTGGCCCATTCACATTCTCTTCTTTCTTTCATCTTGCCGCTTCCTCCTAATTCATCTTAAGATCACAACATAATAATATGATGATGGAAGGGGGTAAATTTCAGTGAAAAAATAAACCAATCCTTTTGTATGCCAAAGTTGAAATCTAATAAATACCATTATTATCGTTTGTTACCAGATGGAATGCCGCTGTCCCCGACACGTAGTCCCCGCCCCTTACAGACGAAGGACTGTCATTTCCAGAGGTTATCGCTACAACAGGTTCCACAGACGATACTACAGCATTTACGTCTGCGATGGTCGGTGGACTCATTGTGAGTAACCGCCCTTTGTCGGTGCTGGGTTAATTTAGTATTCATACTAAAGGACTTTCTAAATACAGTGGAAACCGGTTAAAACATGATCGAAGAGGCTTGTTATAACTATAATAACATATTCCTGTTATGCGCGGGTTGCAAGGGAAATAACCCCAGAAACGCGCCCATCATGCAATATTAGCCATTGACTAGGCCCATAGATCTATAAATAATGGGTAGGCCAGCCATCAGAATGGTCGAGAAACACACACCCCCCTCCCCGATCTCTCTCTCTCTGTGTGTCTCTCTCTCTCTCTCTCTCTCTCCCCCCCCCCTCTCTCTCTCTCTCTCTCTCCTCTCTCCCTCTCTCTCTCTCTCTCTCTCTCTCTCTCTCTCTTGTGCACTCCAAACACCTGCATTGGGTCTTAATGAAATCTCAAAACATCTCTCAGGCACAATTGTGTCTATCTGCCTGTCTCTGGATGTCTATGTTAATAGAGCTGTCTGTTTTCTATGAAAAGTCCTGTTTAAGATGTTTATGTTAATTGATCAAAACTCTCTCTCTCTCTCTGGCATAGATACACTAGGCATATAAACTACAAATATTCCAATGTGTCTAAATCTCTCTCTCTTTCTCTCTCAGGCACATCGTGCATAACTCCAAACACCTGCATTGGGTCTTAATGAAGTCGGCATTGAACAAAACATATTAGAAATGATTTGGCATAGATACACTAGGCATATAAACAATTGTGTGTCTATCTAGTGTATTTTCTATGTTGACAAAGTCCTGTTATAAGATGTTTATGTTAATAGAGCCAAAGGGAGAGAAAATAGAGGGTCCTGTTTATTGAATTGATTTGAATTGAAGAGAATTTTTTATTTTTTTTTACAGTGAGTACATGCAACGTAAAATAGGTATAAACTACAAATACTCCAATACTATGAAGACATTTAAATGTAAATTACGAGTAATTCTTTAACTTAAGCATTTGACGTTAGCATGATAATGTAGACACAATAGAGACAGATATATAACTATAGACAGTGACAACACCGATGAAAGAGAGAGAGAGAGAGAGAGAGAGAGAGAGAGAGAGAGAGAGAGAGAGAGAGAGAGAGAGAGAGAGAGAGAGAGAGAGAGAGAGAGAGAGAGAGAATATAACAGAACGAGAGACAGACAGAGAGAGAGAGAGAAAGAGAGAGAGAGAGAGAGAGAGAGAGAGAGAGAGAGAGAGAGAGAGAGAGAGAGAGAGAGAGAGAGAGAGAGAGAGAGAGAGAAAGAAAGAGAGAGAGAGAGAGAGAGAGAGATTGATTGATCTTTTTTTTTAAAAGGGAAACAATTAGCAAAACCAGACTGTGACATAAAAATAACCAGTGGAAATAAAAAATAAAAATAATAGATCTAGATCTAGAATAAATAGTAATAGTAATACTAACAGTAATAATAATAATAAAAATAATAATAATAATAATATTAATAATAATAATAACAACAATAATAGAGAGAGAGAGAGAGAGAGAGAGAGAGAGAGAGAGAGAGAGAGAGAGAGAGAGAGAGAGAGAGAGAGAGAGAGAGAGAGAGAGAGAGAGAAGTAGATTCTAGATTTAGAATCTATATCTAGAAATCTAGATCTAGATCTACAACTAAATCTAGAGAATATAACTCAAGATATTTAGAGAAAAATCTAGACAAGATAGATAGATATCTAGATGATCCACACTTCAACCATGATTCAAGTTCATCCTGGCCGATAACAAGACCGTTAAGTAGTTTATCTAAATAACATTTAAATTTTAGTTATCCTGAAACAGGAGGTCCTGGAATTTTAAATGAAAACAGACACAAAATCAAAACATAATCCTACAGTAGAATTGTTTGAGCATGCGACAGGCGTGAGCCGTTTGCAATGGGAATTTGAGCGTGTAGACCTAGGCCTTGCGACTGGCCTAAATCTAGTCTCAGTCTACACAGCCAATTATAGGTTGTCTACGCCGCAGGCCGTGAGCGCGGTGACCTGGCTTCGTAAATAAGTAGGCCTAGGCGCTAAGCTTATAACGTAGGCCCTATCGCGTTTAGCCAAACGTTGAATTGTCGAGCTGAAATGAACAGCATTATTATTTATTGCGTTGTGTGGAAAACAGGAAACTGTTGTTAGGTAGATATTTTAAAATGACATATCACAGGTGTCATCTTGGGTCTATAGCGTGTTTTATGGAACTCTTCGTCATCATGCAGATTGACAGAAAGAGAACAGGATGTCAATAAACGGATAGATATATAGAGTAGATAGATAGATCGACAAACATACAAACACACAGTCAGGCGGGCAAAAAGATATATATATATATATATATATATATATATATATATATATAGAGAGAGAGAGAGAGAGAGAGAGAGAGAGAGAGAGAGAGAGATAGAATAATTAGAGTAGATAGATAGATAATTAGATAGATATGGTTGATTGATTGATAGACAGATAGATAAATAGATTGATTGATGGATGGATAGATAGATAGATACGAACACATAGATAGATAAATAGATAGATGGACAGCCAAGGGAAACGACAGGGATGGACAGCTAAGGGAAACGACAGGGATAGAAAGAAAGACAACAACAGCAAAGAAGATGGAAATGAGTAGTGCGAAGACGTAACACATGTATTTATATGGATGTGGGTGGTAGAGAGTGAAAAACGTCACATAACGTAAAATAGGCCTACGCTTAGACACTCACACAACATAATCGCGCTTCGCGCACACACTCCTACAAGGAAACTACAAAAATATGATAGGCAGGAACGCTCTACTGGTGCTTGTACTTGTACTACTACCGCCACAGTATGTAACTTTAGATCTAGTTACGGATAATGATTGGTGAACATACTAATGATTCCACTGATGATTCCACTTATGCGTACACCTCTTATATGAATATATCGTGTATAAAAACACATTTTTGACTCAACATAATCGTTAGTCTTCAATCTAAGAACAGTACATGTACATTGGTTATGGGAACAACTTAAAAGCTGATCAAGTATCATTGTAACCTCAGACCTCAGAGGTGGCAAATTATAGTTTTGAACAGGAGTGGATTAAAGCCGCGCTTAATACGTCATGAACAGCTGATAAAGTGTCATTGTAGACCCAGAGGTGGCCGATTGTAGTTTTGAACAGGAGTGGATTTAAGCCTCGCTTACTACGTCATACACAGCTGATAAAGTGTCATTGTAGCCCCAGGCTCAGAGGTGGTAGATTGTAGTTTTGAACAGGAGTGATTTAAGCCACGCCTACTAAGTCATAAACAGCTGATAAAATGTCATTGTAGCCCCAGGCTCAGAGGAGGCAGATTGTCGTTTTAAACAGGAGTAGATTGAAACCGCGCTTACTGCGTCATAAACAGCTGATAAAGTGTATCATTGTATCCCCAGACTCAGAGATATAAGATTGCAGTTTTGAACAGGAGTGGATTGAAGCCACGCTAAGTACGTCATAAACAGCCGATACAGTATCATTGTAGCCCCATATTCAGAGGTAGCAGATTGAAGTTTTGAACAGGAGTGGATTGAAGCCACGCTTACTACGTCATAAACAGCTGATAAGCAGGGATGTAAATCTTTCAGATTTCCTCTGATTTCAGATTATTTGAGATTTTCTAGTTTTTTAACATATTTTTCTCTTAAGTTTCCTTTTACTAAAATACTTCTTTGTTGACTGTTATGAATAGGTGAGATGGTTTAGCACAACATGATAAAATTTCCGACTCCAGGCCCATCGCCGATTTTTATACTAATTATCAGCGGAAGCACGCTGTTTTATTTTAACGAACTACGACGAACTACAATTTCCACACTGATCTACGAGGCTCTACTACTCACACGAGAAGATTTCAGCTTTAAAACTTGGAACGTTCTTTACTTCCTTCATATTTTTCCGATTTTTAGTTTGAAATCTACTAACGCGTTTGTTGTGGAAATAACCTTTTGTGCAAAGGATTTTGGGATAGATTTAGACAATGTTGAGATGCACTGACTTACCCCATTGTAGTCGTACGGTTCAGTTGTGAATGTGACCTGCGGTCGACGATTTTTCATTCTTTCATTCCAGGAAAATCGAAGCTAAGCCATTTTAAATTTCCTATTGCGTTATTTGCGTTTAATGTTATAATCCTATTTGTGGGTTATTGTGATTTAATAGTCTAATCTAAATCTAGAGCTAGACAATACTAAGATCGATCTGGCTGAGTGAAGTGACCTAGATTCTGTATCTGTAAGACCTATATCTAGATGTTTATTATGACGGCTTGACAGCCCTAGTCTAAGCCGATAACTTTCCCTATGCCGTAGCTTTCCCTATGCCGTAGCTTTCCCTATGCCGTAGGTTTTTCCCTATGCCGTAGCTTTCCTTATGCCGTAGCTTTCCTTATGCCCGTAGCTTTCGTAGGTTCCCTATGCCGTAGCTTTCCCTATGCCGTAACTTTCTCTATCGCCGTAACTTTCCCTATGCCGCTTTCCCTATGCTCTCCTATGCCGTAGCTTTCCCTATGCCGTAGCTTTCCCTAGGCTTAACTTAGGTTAGTATATCAGCGTATAAATAGATCTAGCTTGTTAACAGATTGAAATTATTTCTTGCTCGGCGTTCCAGAGAATTTGAGGTCTAGATCTAGATCTAGACACTAGTCGGACATAGAGATCTTGAAAATAAGCGCGCACGTTGTTAATCTAGATTCTTCTAGTCTAGATTTAGATTCTTCTAGATTTAGATTCTAGACAGACAAGCTATTTTATGATAGATCATGATTACATCTAGTAAGATCTATATACGATACATTTAGATCTAAGTCTAATTGTTATCTAGAGGCTTCGAAACTACGAGACTAGATTTCGATTACCAAGTCAAGAATTTGTAGCACCCATTTTCTAACTTTATTAGAGCTAGGATTAGATATCTAGATCTACTTTGTAGCCTAGTTAATAGAATCAGAATTGATTTAGAATTTTGCTTTAACTGTTATAATAACAAACAAATCTTCAAAACAACTAGCTCTAGATCTAGCTTAAATGTAAGCTAGCTCCAGCGTGTAGATCTAGACAATTTAATAAATTGGGATGACCTGTCAAAAGTTTAGGTTTAATGATAGGAATTCACCAGGAGATGTGATTGATCTAGATCTAAGTTCTATGTCTAAGGACAAATTCTGGCTGTCAACTTAAGATTATGAATTCCTTTCTAGTTATATCAGGAAGGTTGAGAAATGTGGCATTGCATGGTGATGTTCTTGTAAATGTGAGATTAAATACGGTACAGGAGGTGTTCGGTGTGCTGAAAGTTTCACGTTTCAGAGACTTTCAGATTTTTTTTCCATTTGCCATTGGATAAAGTGTCATTGTAGCCCCAGACTCAAGGGTGGCAGATTATAGTTTTGAACAGGAGTGGATTGAAGCCACGCTTACTATGTCATAAACAGCTTATAACGTGTCATTATAGCCCCAGAGGTGGCAAACTGTTGTTTTGAACAGGAGTGGATTGAAGCCACGCTTACTACGTCATAAACAGCTGATAAAGTGTCATTGTAGCCCCAGATTCAGAGGTAGCAAATTGTAGTTTTGAACGGGAGTGGATTGAAACCACGCTTACTACGTCATAAACAGCTGATAAAGTGTCATTGTAGCCCCAGGCTCGGAGGAGGCAGATTGTAGTTTTGAACAGGAGTGGATTGAAGCCACGCTTACTACGTCATAAACAGCTGATAAAGTGTCATTGTAGCCCCATATTCAGAGGTAGCAGATTGTAGTTTTGAACAGGAGTGGATTGAAGCCACGCTTACTACGTCGTAAACAGCTGATAAAGTGTCATTGTAGCCCCAGGCTCGGAGGAGGCAGATTGTAGTTTTGAACAGGAGTGGATTGAAGCCACGCTTACTACGTCGTAAACAGCTGATAAAGTGTCATTGTAGCCCCAGGCTCGGAGGAGGCAGATTGTAGTTTTGAACAGGAGTGGATTGGAAGCCACGCTTACTACGTCATAAACAGCTGATAAAGTGTCATTGAAGGCTCGGAGGTAACAGATTGTAGTTTTGAACAGGAGTGGATTGAAGCCACGCTTACTACGTCATAAACAAACTTATCACTTGACCATGTCCAATCCACGCAAGTCCTCGATATTAGTTCACTGAAAGCGATGTCAGGGGACACTGTGCTGGTGTAGAAGTAAAGTGTCTGCCTCTCAAGCAGAAGATCTTTGACAGGTTGGAAAATAGCTACTCGAGGTTTTCGGGTAAAACCCAATTCCCTTGTTTAGCCAGGTGGATTGACACCTAGTCCCATTAGAGACGGACGATAAAAAAGGAGGTCCCATGTGCAGATCAGAACACTAATTTTATGCACGTTACAGATTCCTTGGCTGTTTAAACGGCAGTCCCGGCAAAATAAAAAAGCCTGAGATCACCTTAGGTCTGGGTGTGGGTAAAATCAAATCAAAGAAATCGAGGTCGGGCAGTTATTTACTCGTGACTATTGTAATTTTTTATTGCCCGTGCCTCTCTCCCACACCAACCCGCTCAGGCCCGTGTTTCTATGAATTGGTGCCATACACACGAAAACGACGCGACGAATTCAAAGTTTTCAACTTCGTGGCGCGTGGTGTTGCGCAAAAGCAATTTTTAACTGAACCTTAACCATGATGTTAATATTGTATTATTATGTGATCTTGTGTACTCTCATTACCTTTATTAAGCGCCCCGAGGTCTTAGCATTAGGCGTCATATAAATGAACATTATTATTTTCTTATCATTACTGTTTATTATTATTATTATTATTATTATTATTATTATTATTATTATTATTATTATTATTATTATTATTATTAACGCCCAGTAAACGTCGATGGGAATGTTTATTCGAGATCTAGTCAAATTAGAAATTCAGGTATGTGGAAGCTCAAACCAGTAAATGTATCAATGCTTTTATTTGCTGATGATTTAGTTCTGTTCGGAAAATCAGAAAGGGACCTCCAGTCAAATATCAATATAATGAATAATGAATTAAATAAAAGAGGAATGAGATTAAATGCAAAGAAACCAAAACAATGCTAGTAACTAGGGAAGCTAAAACACAAAATCTTAAATTAGGCAGGGCGATTTTAGAACAAGTTCAAAGCTACAATTACTTAGGAGTAATGATTAACTCAGAGGGAAAACTAAGAGAAGAAATCAGCCAGAGAATCAAAAGGCAAGTGTAATATATAACCATATAGGAAAGGCATTTGTAGGTAAACAAGAATTGTCAACAAAAACCAAAATGGCAGTATACAACACAGTTTATTGTCATACTCTCCTCTATGGAAGTGAAACCTGGACCCTAGACGGTAGGGAATACAGTAGAGTGCAGGCAGCCGAAATGAAATATCTAAGTAGAGTAGTAGGAAAAATTAAAAGAGACAAAATCAGAAACACAACAATAAGAGATCAAACCAAACCAGATAGCATAAAAAAACTGAGATAGAAATAGATCAACTGAGATGGTTTGGGCATGTTAACAGAATGAATGACAATAGAATAGCTAAATCAGTATACAGGGCTAAAACTCAAGGTAAAAGACCAAACGGTAGACCTCGGATAAAGTGGGAAGAAGATATAAAAGAGGCATTAACGCAAAGAAATTAACTTTCACGGAAGGAAACAGAAAATGTCAGGACAGGACTGCCTGGAGAAAGATCACTTCTGGCATCTAAAACACATACACCGGAAGGTAGAATGGGAGCTGATAAAGAAAGAAAGAAAGAAAGTTACTTGGTTTGAGGATAAGACCTAATTATAGGCCTTACCTCTTCTCATAGAATTGTTCATTCTTCTCTCACTCAAGACTACGTGGGTGGGGTGGGAGTGGAGGGTGGGATGGTGGAGACATTGGGCAACTTAGACTTAGAGGAATACTTTTTTATTTGTTGACACGCGTGTCATAAAAGTGACACTAGACCTTTCTCAGATTTGATCACCGTGATCAAAGAGAGAGCCGATTAAGGGTGTCTGTCTGTCAGACCATCGTCGACGGCCGAGTTCGTGAGGGAACGGGCAGGGTGACAAATGACAAGAGCCGAGACAACCAAGACTCGCGCCCACAGGGCAACTTTAGTTACCGGTACGCATCTGTTTAGTCGCCCGGCAAATTGTGGCAAACACAAACTTTTTAGTCGCCAGAAACTGGAGTTGCCTGTGCGCGCGCTGCTTCTTTACTTCATTGTTTACACTTGGGCGACTAAACAGTTTCGCAATTAAAGTTGCCATGTGCGCGCCTAGCGTAAGCATTGTTGTGCGTATGTTTGCACATAGTTAACACAGATCTAGATGCCACACACACACACACCTACACACACACACACACACACCTACACACACACACACACACACACGTGCGTGGCAGATTGTGTTGCTGGGACGAGGCAAAAAGACGTATGGAGTTTATTTTTCACATGAATTGACTCTTTAAATGCAACCAATTGTACTTGCAAAACATGTTGCATTATGGCGAAGTCAAGCCAGCCGTTGTTGTGTTTTGAGGAGGTAATTAGCGTTGTAAAATTCCATGACACTAATGACAGACGTGTTTTGTCTCAACGCCGATGTGTATGTGATGCGTTTTCTGCCTCAAGCCCTGTGTCTTCTATGAATCCAGATGTTGCTAATTTTTATAGTCCATTTTGTTTCAACACACGGCAAAAAAAAATATCATGTCTTTTCTTGATTTTCTCTATAAATAAGTTCTTTTTTTCCAATTTTCGCTAGAATGTCCATGTTTGTTCAGCTGTTGATAATGTCCAGAGGATTTTCAATATTCTTCTATATAGCCACATCTCAAATGCTTCTAAACGCTTACGACAGTGTGCATCTAAAGTTCACGTTTTACATGCATGTAATAGTGTGGAAAAGACATACACATGCATGTCTGTGCTGTTTGTAATTTTGTGTCTGTTTTCAGTTTTGAATTGGGAGACAACAGCTCTAAAATTATGGAATGTTTGGGGGTTTTTTTTGCTATTGTTTTTCCTTTGCCTTATTTAGGTGGTGTCTTTTGCAGTCGTCTGTTTTGATAATATGGATAAAATCATAAAAATATGTAGACCTATGTGTACTCTGTGTTAAACGGAGCATTGCAAAACTGATTAAGTGCTGAGTTTGTAGAGGAAATATACACTGAGATAAACTGTTGTAAATTAAGCACTAAATTGATGGCTTCACACACAAAGCGGTTGTGTGTTGATAATAATCAATTATCATATACTTAGCCTTTCCGGCCAACCTAGAAATGTTTAATGCATGATTGTTTGCTGTTCCTGTGCTGTGGCACTATAGTGCGTTTTATTTTTATACGTGCTGGTCTCACGTCACACATTTCAAAATTTTCAGTAACTACTAAACGTAATTACGTGTAATTCTTCATGCAGTATTAGATCTGTATTTACCAAAAGAATACTAAATGAGAGATCTGTAGCTTTTTACCGTTTCTTCACAGCGGCGAATTCCCTTTGATCATTTGCCCACTATTTATTTATGTGACCCTATACATAAAAAGTTGGAGAATATTACAGGAGCGTCGTTGGGCTAGCAGCATTCATGGTGGAGGTATGAGTAGAGTATTACCTTTTTGTTTGTATCTAGATCTAGATCTAGATCTAGATTATAGGAGAATTTGAATTTTTTAGGGCATAAAGAATTAAAAAGGTGGTTAGTTAGGGTCTCCCCATCGGTTCTGTTTATCTAGAAACGAGGATAACTGATCCCAATCATTTTGTGCAGTTTCATATTTCAAATATAGATGTGTATTCAGCACCATTATCAAAATATCAATAATGAATTTCTGAAAACCAATGGATTTTGTTAATGTCTCCTATAGATACGGCATTGTAAGGAAATAATTATTGGTGATGAGCAGGATTTGTGCGATCTGGTCTCTCTTATTTTATGGATTGCAAACTTAAAGCAATTGCATGCTGAGTTCCTGACAAAGTTTTCAGGAAATATTATTGGTGTCAGGTAGCTAGCTGGCTTGGGACAAATATCCTGGAACTTCGTGCCTCAACAAAACTATTTTAAAACATTTCAATGCAATGTTCTTCACGATTGTAATTTTACATTTCAAATCCAAAATGGCAACAGATACATTTTTGTGTGTGCAGCTTATAACTGCGCCATTGCAGTGGATACGATTACGATTAACAAAACGTTTTTGAATGTGTTTACGAAAACAACGCATTGATGGGATTCGTCGGCGATAGCCGTGACACGAATTCACCCCCTGCACGAGAAACAAACAGGACACACATACACACACACACAATAGGTGTCTCTGTGACTGCATGATGACGGTGTGTGTTAGCCTATGACATATTATTGTCAAATTACTGTGAAAACTTAAAATCTTGTCCTGATTTTTATATAGCGTAAATAAGCAATTATTTCAATTAAGCAATCTACTGAGCGAAAAAAAAGCGTTTGGTAAATATCAAAAAATCCCTGGCGACATGCGAAATTTCACTATCATCCAAAAGTCGTTTATGCTGCTACAGGCCGATATGTGTGATTACGAGTTGTGAAACGTACTGTAGCTAAACTAGTTGTAGTAGTCTAATCCAAATGGTGAATTTAGCTAGCTGCTTCAGTCAGGACAGGCCGTACTGAAGCAGGTACAACTACAATCATGTACCGGTAGCTTTAACCACAGGCATTCTCTGACACAGTGGCATCGGTGGTCTCCATGATGTCCTGGGTTCGAATCCTAGCAATGCTGTGTTCGACGTTATGTTCTTAGGAAAGACACTTAACACTAACAGACACATATTTTTCCATCTCAGCCATTTACAGGGATTAAAAACCCCAACACTTACACCCCCTATTCACTAATCCTTGACCTTGACTTTGACTTTTTAAAATTAGGGCTACATCCATCGTATAAAATCTCTCTTTATATATAAGCTGGAGTTTTTCTAATTTCGACGGCTTATCACTCGAAACCACTGCACCCACGACCTCCCTATTTCGTTTGTCTCTTTCAAATCTCTCCTGTTTTCTCTTCTTAGCGAATAAACTCTTGGATCAACCTTATACGAAAATGCGACATCGCCATCTGCGTAATTGGTATGATGACGAGATCCTCATGTTGGAGGACTGCGGTTACGGAGAAGACGTGCAGAATATTAAACGTCTCATCTTCCTCCATTGAATCTATAAAGCACAGCAGAGACTAAACAAGCTTTGGAGTCCATGACTTGTATATCTTATATATAAAATATGTTTAACTTTTCAAGTTTCTGAGTTAACCGCAGGCAAAGTTCAAGATCCCCGGCTTTATAATAAAGACAAATCATAATTCAACATTATTTACGGGCATGTTTGTTAGATGATATTTTTATCCATCTTTAATTTTTAGTTTTTCAGTTTTTTGGTCGATTTTAAGAACTTCCTTTTATTACATAATACACTTTTTTCCAAATAAAAGTCTCCTTTCCAAGGATGAAAATCTAGTTGAATCATATCACCCAGTAATCATCTCTAATAGAATAATAACAATAATAATAATGGTCATGATGATGATGAAATGATGAGGATGATGATGATGATACTACTAATACTACTGATAATACTACTACTACTACTACTAAAGATAATACTACTAATAATACTACTACTAATACTGATAAAATAATAATAATAATAATAATAATAATAATAATAATAATAATAATAATAATAATAATAATAATAATAATAATAATAATAACAATAATAATAATAATAATAATAATAATAATAATAATAATAATAATAATAATAATAATAATAATAATAATAATAATAATAATAATAATAATAATAATAATAATAATAATAATAATAATAATAATAATAATAATAATAATAATAATAATAATATTAATAATAATAATGATAATAAATGTAAAACATCCAAAGGTTTTATTTATTTCTTTAAACAAATCTAAGATTTTAATTCATTTTACAAATTATTCTCTTCTTCTTCTTCTTTATTCTAGCTATGCCTTCCATGTCGGACCCATGCCCTATCAGTCCCAGCAATGATGATCTGTTCAGATGAAAATCAACAAAATAACTTGATAATCAAACATCTGACATAATCTTGAACTGTAAATCTGAATAGCAGTACTCAGTCGGTCTAACAAGACCTAATTTATACTTTCTTTTTTCTCTCCTATTTTAAAAACATTAGATCCCCCCCCCTGGAGTGAAGTCAAAGGCTATCTGACAATAAGCCAACTCCTTTAAAGGGCAACACTAAACTGGGACAGTTGTCAGAAATGTCTAAAGTATCTAGAATTAAAGCAGGATGGTAATCCTGTGTCAGTAAAACAAAAACTTATACTCATAGCCAAAAAAAAGCAAGAACAAAAAAACAAACAAAAAAACACCCCAGAAAAGCAGAACAAAGAAAATGAAACGCAGACAAAATAACACTACATGTAAATAAAGAAAACATGCCCCCTTCCCTCCCTCAACCCACTGTTATTTCTAGTCAAGGCGCAGTGTATTTATTAGTAGAACACTTGCATGTTAAAATAGAAATCAATGAATTAAAATCAGTGAAAAATGACATTGCACATTGAATCAGTATTTTTAGTATAAAATTTCATGAAGAATGAGACCATAATGAATGTGAGTTGGTGATTTTAGCTTTTCATCATCAAAATCAGTCACTGGACAAGAAAGAAAGCCCTCTGAAAATACCTGATCCTCCAAACTTACGCAGGGAGATAATCTAAGTTTATGATAAATCAATAGGCAAGCAAAAATGAAAACACTTAGTGCATAAATTTAATATCTTACGATAACAACAATAGTTCAAAATTGTCCATTAATTGTCAGTGTAAAGAGTTTTTCCTCTACGTTCAGGAAAATCAAAACTGTATCTGAATACTGAATACTGAATAGATCCTACTAGTACTACAATGTACCATGTTCAACGATCACTGCAGAAGCTTAATAATTCGAAATTGTAGAAATTCAGGATATTCTAGTTACATTCAGGAAAACAACTGACTGTGTACTGAATCCTACTACAATTTATAACGATCACTAATCACTGCACACATACATGTATGTTAGATTTACATGACGTTGTGGTTATGATGGATACAACCATCCTGATAATGTGTCAAGTCAGAAACATACTCATGGATTATCATTAATATCATGTTCCTCGTGGAGACTAAGAGGAGTCCAGACACAAGAGTGTCGGCCTCTCAACCAAAAGAAGTGGGCTTGAGCTGTAATGGCCTTGGACCAACAATTTTCTCGAGTGCTGAGCAAAGTGCCCCCCTGGACCAGGTAGGTGGATTTACATGTCCCATCGGAGACTTGGACGATAAAGGAGCCCTATGTGCTGTAACAACATTCTTTGAACGTTAAAAATCCCTCTATGTGCTGTTTACAGCCTTCCGGGAAAATCCGTCTTACCAAAAAAACGGCCCTGAAGTCATTAGTTGTGGATGTGAATAAATTCAAATAATGAGCTCCAATCCAATATGCTGTAACGTATTGGATGAATTAGCAGTTTTGTGCTTATGCACTGGTGTAAAACTTTATCATGATTGATGCTGGAATGGCTGAATCAGTTAGCTCTGAAAAATCCCAAGGTAAAAGCTTTGAAGGAAAAGTTCAGGAAAGCTCTATGAAGATATAAAAACGGCTCTAAAGCAATTAGCATTTGTCAATTTGTTGAAACGGCAACATAAAGTATTCCGAAAGGGTAGTAACGGGGTAAAGATAATTTCGGCATCTGTCTCTATTCCATGTAACGGCCTTAACTGATAGAAAAAAAGACTCTAGCGCTGTAACGGCTATTAGAAGGAGATAGCGCCATAGTCTGATGCGCTGTAACGGCGTTGGAGAATTAGCATCATCTTATGTGCTGTAACGGCCTTGGAGAAATTAGCTCCATCTCTTTGCTGTAATGAATTTGAATTAGCTCTGTCTCTATATGCTGTAACGGCCTTGAACGAATCCCTCTCCCTTGTTCTGTAACGGCACAGGAATCACACCGTCTTATTTCATTCAATTGAGCAATTACAATGTTTAGTGGTTATGTGCTGTAACGGCCTTGAATACAAACACACTTTTATTTCCCAACAGAATTAGCGCTTGTCTCTATTTGTAACGGCCTTGAAATGTCACTTTCAGTTTGCTGTAACGGCCGTGGCAACTTCTGTATGTGCTGTAACGGCCTCAGGTGGAATTAGCCCCGTTCTATATTTAACGTCCTTACGAATTACCAACATTGTTATTAATATTAACGGCCACAAAACTGTTTTAGCTCTATGTGCTGTAACGGCCTTGACACGAATAAATCCTTTTATGTGCTGTAACGTTCTTGTAATTTGTTTAGAATTTATGTCTTTGTAACGGCCTTGGATGAATTAAAAATGATTCTATGTCCTGTAACGGCCTGTTTATTAATTAACCCCGTCTCTATTGCGGTAACGGCCTCTCAGGAATTATTCCGTCTCTTTATGTGTTTTCTTTGAAATTCCCACCGTCCACCATTGAAAATATCGATCTCATGTGAAATAAGAAAACGGCTTGGTGAAAGATTAGTGAAAAATGTGCTGTAAGGAAAGAAGGAATGCCCTCTTCTTTATACAGCTGTAACGGCCTTGGGCAATTAGCTCCGTGTTCTATTTGCTGTAACTCCATGGATTATCGTCCATCTCCAATGGGACTATGTGTCGATCCACCTATGGAGGATTTGGCCAAGAATGCTAAAAGGCAAAGGATTTGATCAGTCTCTTGTGCTGTGACGGCCTAGGTGGAATTAGTCCGTCCATAATGCAATTATCTCCTCAGGAGTTACGAATCTGTATGTGCTGTAATGGCCTTGTAATTAATTTATCTTGTCTCCATATGCTGGCTATCTTGGAGGGTCTCTATGCACTGTAAAACAACTTGGATGAATTAGAGTGAAAAGTGCTGTAAAGAAGCAGGACCATCAGCTCCGTCTCTGCCAACATCCCACCAATTTCAAGAGGAAACAGCAAGAAGACCGACTGATGTAATGGCCTGGGACAATGATAAGTCTCTATTTTTGATTTGATGTGATTTTATCCACATCCACAGCTGAAGGTGATCTCGGGGTTTTTGGCCTAGGGGCATTAAAATTATTTGCCCAGACTGCCATGTAAACAGTCAGGGATCTTTAACATGCAGAGTTGTGATCTGCCCATGGGACCTCCATTTTATTGTCCGTCTCCGATGGGACTAGGTGTCGACCCACCTACCTGACCTAGGAGAAGATTTTACTCCTTGGAAAAATGAGAATAGTTTATTTGTAACGGCCTTGGTTGAATTAACTCCGTCTCTATTTGAAGCTGTAATGGAGATTGGACATCTTGCCTCCGTCTCTATGTGTGTAACCCTTGGTTAAATTAAAAGGTCTCTATGTGCTGTAATGTAATTGGAGGTAAGCTCTGTCTCTATGTGCTGTAACGGCCTTGGAGGAATTAAATTCCGTCTCTATGTGCTGTAATGGTCTTGGAGGATCTCACTCTCATGTGCTGAATTTTGGAAATAGCTCCGTCTCCATGTGCTGTAAATTGAAAGGTGAAAGGAAAGAAATAGGACCCTATGTCTCTATAGCTGTAATGGTCTTGGAGGATTACCTTCCATTCTAGTGCTGAACGACAAAATTTGCTTGGAAAAATGTGCTGTAAAAGCCTGGAAGAATTACCTCCAATCTTTACGTGTTGTAATGGCCTTGGAGGAATTACAATTTCTATGTGCTGTAATAGGCCTTGGAATATTAGCTCAAGTTCTATGTGCTGTAAATTGGGTCGATTACCTCCGTCTCTATGTTGTAACGGCCTTGAGAGGAATTATCTCCAGCTCTATATGCTGTAACATTGGAGGAATTATCTCCGATTTTTTAAAGCCTTAGTGAATTAGCTCCGTCTCTATATGCTGTAACAGCCTTCTTGGAGGAATCTCCCGCTCTATGTGCTATTATTATCCATTATTAATTACAATTACTATTATTATTGTAACAGCCTTTTAGGAATTATCTCCGGCTCTATATGCTGTAACGGCCTGGTGGAATTATCTCCGTCTCTATTATGTAACAGCCTTTTTTTTTATAGGATGGACATAACACAGGGTTCTCCACTCATTTGCTGTAACAGCCTTTGAGGAATTTTCTCCGTCTCAAACATTAAATAACATTCCTGGAGGGAAGTATTTCCGGCTCTATGTGCTGTAACGGCCTCATGAAATCGGGTGAAAGCGCTACAAAGGTAGAATTATCTCGGTAAATCGTAAATGAGAAAAATTCTAAAAGCGATTTGGTTTGAATGGTAAAGTCCTATCTGGGATGTCAGACAATTGAAAGCCCAGTTCTTCAGGAGCACGATTTTGGAATGAAAGAATAAAGACTACAGAACAGCATGATCTAGAAATGGCCACATCATTTACACCTGTGTGAAATCTTGTCCAGGTCGAGATGGAAAAAATTGTGATGGGGATATTTATAAAACTTTCAAGACTTTTCCAAAACTTATACAGATAGGTTTTTAAAATTCCAAGACTTTCCACCGGGAGATGATCTAATTTTTAAATTCCCCACTTTTCCAAGTGGTAACTTCTTCCAATCAAATTCTAAGACTTCAAGTGATTAGATAGGTGTAATCAAATTCCAACTTCAAGTGGGATGATCTAATCAAATTCCAAGACTTCAACGTCTAACAATTCCAATGATTCTAAGACTTCAAGTGTAATATCCAACAATCTAACTCAAGACTTTCCAAGATAGGTGTAATCAAATCCAAGACTTTTCCAATGATAACTTCTTGTAATATTCAAGACTTTTCCAAGTGGTAATCTTTTTCAATGTAATTCCAAACTTTTTCCAAAAATAACTTCTTCCAATCAAATTCCAAAACTTTTCCAAGTCTTAACTTTTTCCAAGCAAATTCCAAGACTTTTCCAAGTCTAACTTCTTCCAACAAATTCCAAGTCTGTCAAAGTCTAACTTCTTCCAATCAAATTCAAGACTTTTCCAAGTCTAACAGACGAAGGAATCAAATTTTTAAGTCTTTTCCAAGTCTAACTTCTTCCAATCAAATTCCAAGTCTTTTTCCAAGTCTAACTTTTTCCAATCAAATTCCAAGTCTTTTCCAAGTCTAACTTCTTCCAATCAAATTCCAAGTCTAACTTCTTCCAATCAAATTCCAAGTCTAACTTCTTCCAATCAAATTCCAAGTCTAAAATCAAATTCCCCTAAATCTTTTACAAATCTAACTTTTCCAATCAAATTCCAAGTCTAAATTCTTCCAATCAAATTCCAAGTTAACTTCTTCCAATCAAATTCCAAGTCTAACTTCTTCCAATCAAATTCCAAGTCTCGGATCTTAGCACAGATGCAAAATTATTCCCATGTGAAGAAAACAGACTGTCCGACATCAAAACTTTATGTCGGCCCTTCCGCCAATGAAAGGGAGCAGAAATTTCAAGTCCGATCCAGCTCTATAAGTCTGGCACAAGGGTGCCTTCTCTCTCTGTCTCCCTTTTCCCTTTTTCGATGGTTCATTAGTCTATGTTATCACTAATTCAATTTGCTGACCATCACAATACACGTACTGACATTTATCGCCGTCAATAACAAACATAGATTAGTGGCGTTTGTAAACTAACAGGTCCACGGGCGAGATCCGGTCCGCAAGGTCAGTTGTATGGCCTGCCGCCATGTGGAAGTTTTTTGCTCGACGTTTTCCCATGCTTGGTTTGTATTCTAAGACTTTTATGATGTATGTGGCTACTAGGTGTGACATGTAACTGTCTTATTACATGTTTCAAACTAGGTGTGACATTAGTTTCACAGAGACTAATTCATGTGTTCACTAGATGTGACATGTAAATATTCCTATTACATGTGTGCACTAGTTCCAGACATGTAAGTCTTATTACATGTGTGCAAACTAGGTGTGACATGTAACTGTCTTATTACATGTGTCATTATTTTCAGGTAGTGACATGTAACTGTCTTATTACATGTGAATCTACCTTACTGACATGTAACTGTCTTCTACATGTGTGCACTAGGTGTTGAAAGTGACATGTAACTGTCTTATTACATGTGCGCACTAGTGTGACATGTAACTGTCTTATTACATGTGTGCAATAGGTGTGACATGTAACTGTCTTATTTACATCTATTCTGGTAAATATATATGTTTGTTGTCATTCTATTTCGTTCTCGTATATTGATAAGCTTTTGACACTTTCTTTTTTTATGTATTCAGTGTAGTACATGTATTTTGACAAATCCATCCCGCAGTCAGCATTCTGTTAGATATCCAGCCCACTGTGATAATGTTTGATGACTCCTGATGATAGATGATGAATTTTCATTATGATATTACCCCATTGGATTTAAATGGCAAAATTGATTCAAAATGAAATATTGTTCAAAGCCACAATCACTTATTATTATTATCATTATTATGATTTATTTTTAATCAATCATAATCCCTCAGAGAAGTATGAAAATGGTCATTGACAAGAAAAGGGTCAGAGGACCAACAAATGATCTCATCACAATTGAAACAACACCGTATGAACAGAAGGAACAACTAATAATATAAACAAAGAAAACATATTTAAAAAATGTGTTCTTTCTTTTTCGAATTTGTTTCCTTAAGCGATTATACCTGATATTCTTGACGAAGGGTCAGGTGGGATGTCTATAACATTCTGACGAGGATCTCAAGATGTCTATAACATTCTGACGATGAAAGACGATGAGAAACAATCTGAAAGAGAACCTACTATGTCTATAACATTCCACTAGGGAGATGACGATGTACACATTACTACTAGAGAGATGACGATGTCTATAACATTCAAATGAGGAAGGTCAGATGACAATGTCTATAACATTCTGATGAGGAGATGACGATGCCCTAATAACATTCTGACGAAGGATAATGATGTCCATAACATTCTGACGAGGATGATGATGTCCATAACATTCTGACGCAATAGATGAGGATTCAATGTTGAAATATTCTGAAAACAATAGACTTAACCTTCAATGTTGAAATATTCTTATGTCAATAACATTCTCACGAGGGATGACGATGTCCAAACATTCTTAAAACAATAACGATGTCTAACATTCTGACGAGGATAACGATGCCCATAAGATTCTGACGAGGGATGACGATGCCCATAAATTCTGACGAGGGATAATGATGTCCATAACATTCTGACAAGGGATGACGATGTCCATAACATTCTGACAAAAGGATGACGACGTCCATAACATTCTGATGAGTTTTATGAAGATGTCCATAACATTCTGATGAGGGATGACGATGTCCATAACATTCTGATGAGGAGATGACGATGTCCATAACATTCTGATGAGGATGACGATGTCCATAACATTCTGATGAGGATGACGATGTCCATAATTTTCATTCTGATGAGGGATGACGATGTCCATAACATTCTGATGAGGGATGACGATGTCCATAACATTCTGACGAGGGATGACGATGTCCATAACATTCTGATCTTGTGAGATGACGATGTCCATAACATTCTGATGAGGGATGACGATGTCCATAACAGTCCTGATGAGGGATGACGATGTCCATCATTCCCATGAGGGATGACGATGTCCATAACATTCTGATGAGTTTTGACGATGTCCAAACATTCTGATGAGGGATAGCGATGTCCATAACATTGAAAAGGAGATGACGATGTCCATAACATTCTGATGAGGGATGACGATGTCCAAAATATTCTGACAAGGGATGACGATGTCCATAACATTCTGACAAGGGATGACGATGTCCAAAACATTCTGACAAGGGATGACGATGTCCATAACATTCTGACAAGGGATGACGATGTCCATAACATTCTGACAAGGGATGACGATGTCCATAACATCCCTATGACATGTCATAACATGACAGTTGACGATGTCCATAACATTCTGATGAGGATATGACGATGTCCATAACATTCTGATGAGGGATGACGATGTCCATAACATTCTGATGAGGTTGACGATGTCCATAACATTCTGATCGGAATGACAGGATGACGATGTCCATAACATTAACTGAGGGAGATGACGATGTCGATGCATTCTGATGAGGCATGACGATGTCCATAACATTCTGATGTCCGAATGACGATGTAACATTCTGATGAGGTCATGACAATTTTTTTAACTTCTGATGAGGGATGACGATGTCCATAACATTCTGACGAGGATGACGATGTCCATAATATTTTGACGAGAGATGACGATGTCCATAACATTCTGACGAGAGATGACGATGTCCATAACATTGACGATGTCGATGAAGGTTTTAGTTGTTACTTTCCTCCTATTAAAGGATGCATTCTGACCTGTGAAATGAGGTCACAAATAATGTCGCTTTTAGCTCAATCTTCTATATTTCCACCTTTAGATCCAATTTCTAGTAATGTTTAAAGAGCCGACTCCACTTTTGGCAAGCGGAGGAAAATGATCATGCATCCAAGTACAAGCATTTACAGGAACTGAAAGAAATCATCCCGGAGATGACATAGCAGCTTTCTATGACGCATTTCCCCGAAAAATGTTGAAAAAAAACCCGTAACCATCAATATTGTACCTGTTGTGTGAAATTAAATAAATATAAAAAGCTAAGGGGAGACTTACATTAATAACAAAGTTCTTATATGTCAAGCATGAAATTGTACTCATTGAGAATCAGGGAAAGATTATAAAATGATGTTCTCTGCAAAATCTTTACAATGGGGTTCAGTGTTTAATTGAATCACCGAATGATGATTAAGATTTTAAAACATTCATTAGTTTGTTTCTATTTCTTGGCAACAAAAATTTTGGTCAAATCATCTTTGTTATAAATTTTAAAGAAGTTTTCTTTAGCATGTTGTGTTATCCCATCTGAATCCAGCCGTGCAAAATACACTGACTTATAATCTGAATGTTCCAAATGGTAGGATCAATATTCAAGAAGATGTTCCTAGGCAATACCGGAAACACAAAATTTGATATCACAGCGAATGTTTTAAACACAAGGACAAACACTAAAATCAATCTGCAGAAAGAAGACACGTGACATCAACAAACAGGACAGATGTCAAGCAGTTTCTGAATTCCCTGCCAACGATGCCTTCCCATTACTGTAGGAAGAGCTCATCTAAGATATATTTGGAACCAGTGTTCAACAGCAAGGCTGAGGTATTTAAAGCATACACAGACTGGTGCAAAAATAAAGATCTCACCGCTGCATCAAGACAAGTGTTTGTCGATGAGTTTGATTCTGGCAACTTTTCCTTGTTCCAACCAAGAAAGGATCACTGTGACATTTGCGTTTGGTACAGTGAGGGGAATGTAGATGAAGCAACTTATGTGCTGCATAAGTTGCGGAAAGATCAAGCCCAGAAAGCCAAAGAAGAAGACAAAACGAGAGCGGCAGAAAGTGGTGGAAAAGTCAAAATGGTTATGGATCTTCAGGCAGTCTTGCTAGCTCCTTCATTGAAGGCGTCAGCGCTTTACTATAGAACAAAGTTGACTGTACACAATTTTACAATTTTTGACTGCACAACAAAGGATGTTTGTTGTTATGTCTGGCATGAGATGGAAGGGGGCCTGACGTCAAATGAGTTTGCCACTTGCATTTACCATCACTTGCTGAAAGATCTGTCCTATGAAGAATATGTTATATTTTCGGATGGATGTCCATATCAGAATAGAAATGCAAACCTTTCTAAGGCGTTGACACATTTTGCCCAGAATTACAAGAAAACAATCAAACACAAATTTTTAGAAAAGGGGCATACACAAATGGAGGTCGACAGCGTTCATCACACTATCGAATCAAAAATTAAAAAAACAAACAGATATATTCTCCATCCGACTACTTGAGATACATTGAGGAGGCCAGACAAAAAACCATTTCCCTACAAGGTGGAGTATTTGGATGTTCTTCAAAGATTACAGCGACATTTGTGGATTGAAAGCACTCTGCCTGGCAAGAAAGCTGGCTACAGCCAAGTGGAATGATTGAGCAGTTGGGAGCAAACTACTAGGCAGGCAATATCGGGCAAATACAGAATTTTACAAGTCTGCATGACTTAATTTTTCAGGAGAAGCAGAAAGCGTAACAGATCATCAAATAGGGCTGCGAAACACTATGTTATTATGTTTTTTTTTTTATATTACAATTTGATAAAAACTTTAGTCTTTTGAATGCAGTAATAGTCATGTGTTAAAAAAAAAAGGTGGGAAGAAAAACAGAAATCTGCGTTTAAATCATGTCACTGGAACCCTTCTATTGGATCAAGACTTTAACTATGCATAAGAACACGAAACAAACGTACATTTTGATCCTTAAATTGGAGGACAAATCTCATATTCCATGTTTTTGTGGACTTACGAATTTAGACAGTTTCACCGAAGATTACATTTGATCCTTAAATTGAAGGACAAATCTCATATTCCATGTTTTTGTGGACTTACGAATTTAGACAGTTTCACCGACGATTAGAGGTATGTGTTAATATATATATTAAAAAAAACAACAGAATTTGAAAATTGACTTGTAAAGAAGAGTGTCGACAAAAAAGGTGTGTACATAAGTGGTGACCAGTGTAGTGTAACTGTAACAAGATTGCTTCTAACACTCTGTGTGATACACAGCGTGTACGGAAAACTTCTTTCAACATCTTACAAATGGGGGGCTTGGTTAAAGTGGAGAAGACTTTTGTCTTCACTTCTTCTTGAAAAAGGAAGTTAGAGACGTTTGCTTGTTTTTTGACGGGGGACACCTTGGCGGCTGCTGCTTTCTTCTGAAATTACAAAAAAATATTTTAAAAAATAAAAAATAAAGGGTATAAGTAGTGAAATGGGGTATAGAATTAGAATGTCATCTATATATATGTAATTCATAGAGAATTAGAATCTCATCTATATGTAATTGATGTAGAATTCAAATCTCATCTATATGTAATTGTTATAGAATTAGAATCTCATCTATATGTAATTGTTATAGAATTAGAATCTCATCTATATGTAATTGATATAGAATTGAATTATGTAACGGATAATCAGATTTTTATTTGGAAACTGAAAATCTTGACAATTGGTATACTCGTTCAAAATAATATGCAGAGTTGCAGGGGCTGTTTATTTTCATAAAAAAAAAACAACAACATACGTTTTGTTTATAAGCGCTGAACGAACAAGCAAAACAGGAAATACCAATATTGTTACAAACCGGAAACAAACTGATAAAGACGCACTCGATTAAAAATAAATAAACGCAGAATGGAAGCCCTTAAAAATTTCTGGATCTAAACCTAGAGGATCGTCACTCCTGAAGAGTAAAAAAGGAAATATCTGACTGACAGACAATTAAACAAAGGAGACAATTAAACAAAAGGAGACAATTAAACAAAAGTAGACAATTCAACAAAAGGAGACAATTCAACAAAAGGAGACAATTAAACAAAAGGAGACAATTAAACAAAAGGAGACAATTAAACAAAAGGAACAGACAAGTAGGTGAGTTCAAGCCTTTTGTGAGTGTCAGCAGAATCATAATGTAAAGATAAAAGTTGAATTTATAGTCTATGTATCCCCACACAAAATGCAGGCTCACCGACTGTACATCATTTATCCCCCGGCAGGCCATTTTCATTCAAAATCCTTCTCAACTCCCTGTGGAGCATACAGTATAGCATATTTCATGCAGTAGTTTATCTGCCTCTCTCCCTTGGTTTCTAATCATTTCTGAATAAACTTGATCTGCTTCTGGGACCTTTTCTAGCTTCAACTTTTCACATAGCTGTTGAATTTCTTCAATTGAGATATCTTCATCTTCAACATCGACGTGTGAAAGCTGCGAGTTCCCAGAGACCCCTTGGCAGGTTTCTCTTCAACGATCTCATCTGGATTACTTGTTGTTCTTACCAATTGATCTGTACTCCTTGTTTCATATGTTCTGGAGGGATTATGTAATTGTTGAAAATATTTTATCCACGTTTCCATGATTTCCGGTCTTTCATAAATTATTTTGTCTTTGGCATTCTTAATTTGTCGTATTGGGCATGCTTTGGTCTTTCTTTCTCATGCTTTTCATTGCTCCCTAGAACACCTCTTTGGATTTCCTTGGTAATTTTCCTGAAGTCTTTGTCCAATCCTAGACCTAGGGTTGAATGAGTTAAATTTGATTTGATTTATCCACATCCACTACTAAGGGGTTTACAGTAGGAATTTTAATAATGCCCATACTGCCCTATAAACAGCCAAGGGATCTTTAGCGTGCACACATTGTTGTGATCAGCCAACAGGACCTCCTTCTTTATTGCCTGTCTCCCATGGGACTAGGTGTTGATCCATCTACCTGGACAAGGGGGAATTTTTTATATACTAAAAACAACCTGATAAAACTTCTCAACCTGCTGGCGCTTGAACCCACGACCTTTGGGTTAAGAGGCTGACACCTTGCCTCTGGATTACTGAGTCCCCCAGTAAGTTAAAAAAATCAAAGCATCTCTTTCTTACCTTTGTTGGCGTGCGAGGGGCTTTCTTGGCCGGATGTTTGGGGCTCGAACTCTTCGCCTGTTTCTGCCCTTCATCTTCAACATCAGAGGCATCGGTTGAATCACTTTCCCACACTTTTTCCGTTACTAAGCACACGATAAAAAAAGAAAAAGAAAAAAAGCAAGTCATGATAAATGATGATATTCTTAACTTAAATCTAAACACGACAAAGAAAGAACAGATTTTGGACAGGGGAAAGAAATAATGCTGCTACAATAACACCTGAACTTGTCTTTCTTTCTAATCTTTTTTCTGCGTGCATATAAATAAGACGCTGAGTGACAACTCCACCGAAGGAAACCGAGTAGACAACCATGCTGTGTCTGTTCTGTCTTCTTTTGTACCCCGGCTGGGCCATAGGTCGCCAATGAGGCCTCTCCTCTCTGTCCTGCGCCACCATCTCTGTCTGGTTCCAGGTTTTCGTGGGCTTGCATTGATTATCATCACCATGTCCTCCTTAACTATTTATTCAACGAGCACATGTGATCTAAATTTGGTTTTTTAACAGCAAAACATCAATTGTTACACCTACATTAGTACTACACATGTTACACATGACGTTTACATGATATGTACACGATGTCGCAAATGCTGGCTCACGATGACCATAAGCCAGACACACCAGACATCTATTACAAAGGTGTGAAATCAGGCATCGAGCCATACCTTGCTTGTCCACCTAGCAATAGAGAAATCGGGAAACCAGCCAATCAGGACACTTTTTTACAATTTACACATAGTTCCCTGTTAGGGAGGTTCCACTGTATAGGATTTTTCTCTGGCATCTTTGAGCGGCAAAAAAACCCCTATCCACCATGCATTGTTGATTACGTGTCTCATCTATCTACCGTCCAACGAAGCTCGACTGTGAGTGACATCACTGCTGAATGCCATCTTTGTGTTTGATTAACTGGTCCTGTGGCTAAAAGTTCATTTAATTCTGTATTTTAGCACTCACAAAAGGGTCTAGGGTAGTTCAAACTGTTGGGGAACAAACAAAAATCCCTAGGTCCGCGGGTGAATTGGGAAACCCTGCTATTCGGGACAATTTTACAATCACCGAGAGTTCCCTATAAGAGATTCCACTGTAGACGATTTGTCTCAGGCATCTTTGAGTGGCAAATAAAAAAATTAAGTTCCTTGACAGTTCTCACAGCCTACATAGCAGCAGCGTATCCTGATTTCTGTAATGTGAAGCGGAATAGGTGATAATAATCACATTCTGGACAAGACGCTAGTCTGTTGCAGGATTTTACTCCCAAGATGTTGTTGGTACCCATTTGTACCTGGGTCGGCGAGGAAAAAATGTGTGTTAAATGTCTTTTCAAGGGACACAACATCAGACATAGGATTGCTAGGATCCAAACCCAAGACCTCATGATTCCAAGTCCGATAACCTATCCACTAGGCCACCAACACCACAGTATCCCATATTGATGTTGATCAGATCACACCCTTACTTACCCATGAATCCCTCATCATCGATGTGCTGTTTGGGGACCAAGCGGCGAATTCTTTTTCTTTTACGCCCCTGAATCTTGCCGCCTTTCAACAACAAACTTTTTGTCATCATCATCATTATTATCAGCGGTAGTTTTCCCCTTTCTGGTCATCATCTTTCTCTTCTACAATGTTGTCTTCTGTGTCACTTTTCTCCACAGATTCTGGTTCTATTTCCTCTGGCTGAGGTGCTAGGGATATAAAAAAAAAACAAATATTAGTTCTTTAGATAGATACAGAAAATACCCCCCCCCTCACCCCCGATATCAAAGAGATACAAAAGATCCCCCCCACCCCGATATCAAAGAGATACTCCCCCCTTCAAGGGCTTTTCAAGGTCAAAGAGCGGTGTATGGAAGAAATGTGTCGCTTGAAATGAGGACTAAAATTTTTAAAAATAAAAAAAATGTTAGTATACGATATTTCATGTCTCTAACTTGTTTCCTTCATATTCAAGGAAGCTTATATTTGATCCTGGAATATATATATATATATATATATATATATATATATATATATATATATATATATATATATATATATATATATATATATATATATATGTATATATGTATATATAAAGTAGAGTATTAGAAAAAGGGATTTAGGCAGAGGAAAAATATAACATATATTATGTCTGATGATTGGTCAAAGTGGAGAAATACATGTTACATACACACCTAAAATGTTGAAGGTATGTACTTACAAAAGTTTTCTTCTTCATCAGACAAATCTTCTTTGTTTTCTTCATCGCTACTGTCAAAGAGATCAGTTCTTATTCTCCTTCTTTTCCTTTGTGGACCAGCATCATCTAGTATAGAAATGAAACAATGTTGTGTGAAAAAAAAACAAAACATAACTACAAAACTGCCTTCACTATTTGTTATTATTAAATAATTTGATTTGATTGCTTGTGATTTACTCCATTCACCTTATTCCAGAAAACATTGGTAATCTAACTCAGATTAGTACCCTTTAACCCTCTAGTGTTTATCCCGACAAAAAAACGGCATGCGCAAAAACCCCCACTGAAAACAACCCCTGCCAATACAGGCCCACATTGTTCAAGCCGACAGAAACTGACACCTGCCAATACAGGCCCACATTGTTCAAGCCGACAGAAACCGACACCTGCCAATACAGGCCCACATTGTTCAAGCCGACAGAAACCGACACCTGCCAATACAGGCCCACATTGTTCAAGCCGACAGAAACCGACACCTGCCAATACAGGCCCACATTGTTCAAGCCGACAGAAACCGACACCTGCCAATACAGGCCCACATTGTTCAAGCCGACAGAAACCGACACCTGCCAATACAGGCCCACATTGTTCAAGCCGACAGAAAACCGACAAATTACACACTTCTTTTTTTGTAAGATGAAGCTCTAATTGGTCATATAAATGATGTTATTGTTCTAAATTTAGAATTGAATACAAGATTGAAGGTCAGGGCAGTTTCACGTGATCAACTGAGGTAAGTAGTGCGAAAGATCAACTGGCAGGAATTCAGAAAAGTGTAAACAAACCGGTTGCCACAGCGGAGAGGTAGTTGAACGTACACAAAAGGGACAACATCAATATGGTTTAACGTGAACACGGAAGGGGTTGAGGTAAGTAGCCAACCAACTAGTAGCACCCGTCCTTTCCCATCAGAACATCCCAATGGAGACAAAGAAACAAATCATCAGATCGATTTTCATTCCAACGCTTTGCTGCTACCAGTGCCAAACCTGCAAAACTGCATTTTGTCAACAACCAATTTCGTTTTTATTTTGACATTTGTGCCGCATTTTGTCAACAACCAATTTCGTTTTTTCTATTGACAAAAAATGCAACTCCCTTACAGGAAGTAAACATAAAAAAAGTAAGAAGAAAAAAACAAGAGATAAAAATTATTGTGCACCACAAGCAGTGATCTTAGGTTGAGTTGAGAAGAAAGAGCAAAATGAAAGCCAGGTAAAAGAGTGGAAGGAAAGGAGTAGGACACACCAGTAGCACATGCCAAACATCCATTTCTCATATTGTATTGCAATAGAAAATGACTGAAATAAAACAGTAGGTTCAGCCAACAAATTTTAATTCCGTACCTGAACCATCTTTGGGCTTTTGGAACTTGAAGACTTGCTGAGGATGAAACACATAAACAAATAACTGTAGTGTTTATTTCTTTGTCTTTTTGAGGTAATTTTACAATTTAGCGGCATAAAAATAAAGTGGGTCAAATTTGTATTCGTTGTCGGTATCGACTTAGATCGACATTTAGAGATGAGACGGAAGACATCTATTCACAACCCCTTATCCTGGACCCCTACCCACATCCATGGTGGATAGATATATATTCCGTCTCATCTCTAAATGTCGATCTAAGCCGATACTGACGAGTACAAATTTGACCTACAATCTTTCACGCGTTAAAGTGTAAAATAACTCTTTTTTGCTTGACACCAAAGGGTAAGAGTAAAGTAAAGTAAAAGTCATAGTAAAGGTAAAAGTAAAAATAAAAGTAAAAGTGAAGTAAAAGTAAAGTAAAGGGTAGAATTCCTTCAAGGCCATTACGGCCCATAGAGCCGAAGTTTTATATCCCGGTTTCCCGTTTTTATACCTTGATACCACATTGCTGTCTTTCTTCTTTAACACAATGCATAGTGAGTGTAATAACTTTTTGTTTGACAGCAAGGGGAGACAATAATGGAGAGGGGGAGAAGGAAAACATCAAGAGAGCTTTAAGAAATGCTTCTAAAATGTAAGGACAATCAGCTGTTTCTTTTGATGCTGTATTAAAACAGTATATGACTCGAAAATACTTAAAATAATAAAGAATGAGTCTCATGTCCTCAACTCCCACATCCAGACAAGTAGTAGGAGTAGGAGGCTTTTACATAATAAAAAAAACACCCTCCGCGTCATTATTCTCATTCATTTCTCCTTTTTGCCATACAAAATTGTGATGCAATCCATGTAAAAAAATTAAATATTTCGCTTTATCATATCCATGTATTATGACGTCTTTAACATTACGAGAGTGAGAGGCCTATGAGTGAACCTATGAGTGAGACGAGAGAGAGAGAGAGAGAGAGAGAGAGAGAGAGAGAGAGAGAGAGAGAGAGAGAGAGAGAGAGAGAGAGAGAGAGAGAGAGAGAGAGAGAGAGAGAGAGAGAGAGAGAGAGAGAGAGAGAGAGAGAGAGAGAGAGAGAGAGAGAGAGAGAGAGAGAGAGAGAGAGAGAGAGAGAGAGACAGTATAAATTATATTATATTCTGTTAACTAATTTTTCTGTTGTGATTATTTATTGTGGGCATTATGTCAACAAACACAATGTAATTTCCTGTTTAAGGATCAACTCGATAACTTGTTTTATCTTCTATAGCGTAAAGCGGAAACAGGTGACACTGGTGATAATAATACACAATAGACACTTATAGATGTTTGTTATGACGTCGGTCGCATTAGCGTGCATTGGAGTGATCGGGGAACGGTTTGTGTGGGCGCAGCGGACAGCAATTTTGCCATCTTCTGATATTTGATGAAAGGATGAATATGCGATTTTTTCTCTCAAAAATTTTGTTTTTGAGATCCTTTTAAAGGGGTGAAAATTCTGCAACTTTCTATCCCGGTCTTAAGTAAGTCTCTATGTCAATTCTCTATCAATATGTAGGCCACTCGTCCTTTTATCATCAGAGTTAAAGTTTTATAAATCCTTTTTCTTATGACAAAAAGACAAATATCAGAGAAAGTTTTATCAAAAAGACGAATATTGTGATATGTCTTTTATACTTAAACTGTCATACGGTCAAGTTGACTATATTTCTGAAAAGGACGAATATCAGACTAATGGTACATTTATCTCATGTTATCACAGTGATCTAGAGTAAATAAATTTATCCATTTGCCCTAATCCATTGACGATGATAACAACAAAATATGAGAAGTCTAATCTATCATTTTAGCCCATAGAAGTATGGTTTGTTGTCTTGTTATTAGAATGAAATCAATCATACACAATCTATAGGTTCCATAATTGATTTGAAATTAATCATACACAATCTATAGTCCATAATTGATTGTAAATGAAATCTCTGTTATAATTGATTGAAAATGAAATCAATCATACACAATCTATAGGATTCAATCATACACAATCTATAGATAATTGATTAAAAATGAAAAATGAAATTGAATCATAAATCAATCTATACATAATTGATTGAAAATGAAATCAATATCAAATTGATAAAATGAAATTTCTTTACTCTAGATCCTTGTTATATATTTATTATAATATCTACTTTAGCGTTAGATATAGATATAAAACTGAAAATTAGTTACTTTTCTGTAAACCTGTCAGACTGATCCTGGAATTACATGCAGACTTATGTAGTACGCATGCTGTGTAATTCAACAATGTGAAGAACAAGTATGAACCGAGTTATTTCACACCCTTGAATATAATGCAATCATAATGCATGTATTGCCATTTCAAGATGGACGACATTTGGCAAGAAGATGCCGATGATGACGATCTCTTGCAATTTGCATTTGAGATTTGATTTACATTACAGCTGCATCATTTGGATCGTGAGGACAGTGATTAATTTTAATCCGAATGGTGTTTAGGTGGCCTCCATCAAAAAAGCCATTTGGATGTTAATAATGTACTATGCTAAAACTGACTGAAAGCTATCAATAGAGTCAAAATATAAATTAATTCCCAATGAACTGCTACAATTAGAATCATCGTTTTCTGACAAAGGACAGGAAAAGGAAGCTAAAATTAGCAGGGTCACATGGAGGGCCAGACAAAAAGACACATGTCTTCACACACTTGCATCCTGACAAAGGCCGTATAGCTTCATTGTCTAGATTCCAAAAAGATTAGGTTTCATCCACTAATACTGCTCTGCCAAAAATCGGCCTTGCTCCATCCACACCCTCAAACCCATCAGACTTCAGCAATGTTCCTTCAATGTCTTTTAACTCATCAAACTTCAGCCTTGCTCCTTCAGACTCTACTGAAGTCCGGACTTCAGCCTTGCTCCTTCAGACTCTATGAAGTCCGGACTTCAGCCTTGCTCCATCAATATCTTCTAAGTCACCAGAGTTCAGCATTGCTCCATCAACGTCTTCTAAGCCACTAAACTTCAGCCTTGCTCCATCAACGTCTTCTAAGTCACTAAACTTCAGCATTGCTCCATCAACGTCTACTAAGCCACCACACTTCAGCTTTGCCCCATCAACGTCTACTAAGACACCAGACTTCAGTTTTGCTCCATCAACGTCTACTAAGACAGCAGACTTCAGTTTTGCCCATCAACGTCTATTAAGTCACTAGACTTCTGTCTTTCTCCATCAACGTTAGACTTCTGCCTTGCTAGACTTCTGCCTTGCTCCATCAACGTCTACAAAGCTACCAGACTTCAGCTTTGCCCAAGCAACATTTACTAAGCCACTAGATTTCTGTCTTGCTCCATCAACGTCTACTAAGCCACTAGACTTCAGCCTTGCTCCATCAACGTCTACAAAGCCACTAGACTTCAGCCTTGCTCCATCAACGTCTACTAAGCCACTAGACTTCAGCCTTGCTCCATCAACGTCTACTAAGCCACTAGACTTCTGTCTTGCTCCATCAACGTCTTCTAAGCCACTAGACTTCAGCCTTGCTCCATCAACGTCTACTAAGCCACTAGACTTCTGTCTTGCTCCATCAACGTCTACTAAGCCACTAGACTTCAGCCTTGCTCCATCAACATCTTCTAAGCCACTAGACTTCAGCCTTGCTCCATCAACATCTTCTAAGCCATCAGACTTCAGCTTCGCTCCATTATTGTCTACTCCCCACTAAACTTCAACCTTGCTCCCTCAAACGGTAACGAGTGCCGTAAGAAACAATCCAAGAAAGAATTATTCTGTTTTTTGGAAGGCTGTTCTTCAGAAATTTTTTGTAATAAATAACATGGCCATTTTAGCAACACTCATTGAGGAACCGTTAAGAATTGCTTTTGAAATCTTAATTACTCAGATCTAATACAGTACATCAGGCAGATGGTCACTCATTCAGGAATCCAAAGAAAAAAAGAGAAAGGCTCAAATGGCCCGGGAAGGTGATGACTCAGACACATATCAGTTGACAGCAAGAAGGAGATGACATTATCCAACATTTGCTGGCACTTATGCTGAGAGATCACCATATGTTTTGGCTTGACCAAGCGGTGAATGCAAGGAACAATGATCTTAGGATGTACCGGTACAATGAAAGGCAGGCTTCAGGAAATAGCTCACGAAGGCTGGTACATTATTATGTCAAATTGTTTCAGTTATAAATACATGTTTACATTTTTCATTTGCATCGATTTCAGGTTTTGCT
This sequence comes from Doris montereyensis, assembly GCA_037039925.1. NCBI lineage: Eukaryota > Metazoa > Mollusca > Gastropoda > Nudibranchia > Dorididae > Doris > Doris montereyensis. The sequence goes on along the minus strand of JAXRKP010000330.1, from coordinate 71,738 downwards.
ATTTTCCATATCAAATAGATAATGGAAAAATTAATGTACCATTATCAGAAATTCATTAAATTACATAATATTCCCCCTTTTATTAAGTATGGTTTCGAAAGTACCATTGTTTTTCCTTTTTTACTCATTATTTAACAAAATAACTAATGGATACTTTCTTTCTGTGAATTCTTCTGTCAGAAAATGTGTTTTGCATTTGACATATCTTTGCGCATAAAAGGACAAATAGATGAATTAATCACATTCATCCTTTTCTCAGAAGGTATCAAAAATATCATTCCTTCACTTCTATATTTAGATTTATCTAGTTACCTCATATTTTCCTTTGCTCTTGTTTTCATATCCTCTTTTTTTTCATTGTTCTACGTTGATAACTCCGGAGATATGAACGTTTGCTCTTTGTCTTTCTGTTTCTCATCATATTTTTCCTTTTAGCAAAAGATAGGACATAACCAACTCATTTAATGCTCTCATTATTATCTTCAGCCTTTCCTTGGCAAATTCTATTTAATTATATAAAATAAATAAACATTAACAATTTCAAATTAGAAACAAATCAAATTTACGTTTGCTTATACTTAAATGCCATGTCAGGTCACTAAATTAACACACATCAAATTTACGTTTGCATACCAAATTTTCATGTCAATTCACTAAATTATAACACATCAAATTTACGTTTGCATACCAAATGCCATGTTTTCAGGTCACTTTTTTTTCTTTTTCTTTCACATCAAATTTTTGGTTTGCTCTTTGTCTTTCTGTTTCTCATCAGGTTTTTCACTGTGACTTGAAAAAGGACATAACCCTGTTTTGCTCTCTTTACTTTTGAACAAGAGACATAAGATTATATAACCTATAAATAAACATTCACAATTTCAAATTAAAACACATCAAATTTACGTTTGCATACCAAATGCCATGTCAGGTCACTAAATTATAACACATCAAATTTACGTTTGCATACCAAATGCCATGTCAGGTCACTAAATTATAACACATCAAATTTACGTTTGCATACCAAATGCCATGTCAGGTCACTAAATTAAAACACATCAAATTTACGTTTGCATACCAAATGCCATGTCAGGTCACTAAATTAAAACACATCAAATTTACGTTTGCATACCAAATGCCATGTCAGGTCACTAAATTATAACACATCAAATTTACGTTTGCATACCAAATGCCATGTCAGGTCACTAAATTATAACACATCAAATTTACGTTTGCATACCAAATGCCATGTCAGGTCACTAAATTAAAACACATCAAATTTACGTTTGCATACCAAATGCCATGTCAGGTCACTAAATTATAACACATCAAATTTACGTTTGCAAAATGCCATGTCAGGTCACTAAATTATAACACATCAAATGCCATGTCAGGTCACTAAATTATAACACATCAAATGCCATGTCAGGTCACTAAATTATAACACATCAAATGCCATGTCAGGTCACTAAATTAAAACACATCAAATGCCATGTCAGGTCACTAAATTATAACACATCAAATGCCATGTCAGGGCACTAAATCATAACACATCAAATGCCATGTCAGGTCACTAAATCATAACACATCAAATGCCATGTCAGGTCACTAAATCATAACACATCAAATGCCATGTCAGGTCACTAAATCATAACACATCAAATGCCATGTCAGGTCACTAAATCATAACACATCAAATGCCATGTCAGGTCACTAAATCATAACACATCAAATGCCATGTCAGGTCACTAAATCATAACAAAATGCCATGTCAGGTCACTAAATTATAACACATTTGATCTACCGATGCACACAAAACTTCCCATGTATGTCATGTGTGTAAGCCTGTGTCTGTGTGTGTGTGTGTGTGCATGTTATTTTGTACCCCAAGCATAATGTAATTACGACGATGCAACTGTGGCACGGGTTTCATGGCAAAAGGCTTGCCATAGTGACATTGCCTGTAATCACCAGGACGCTGGGTTTGAAAGCCGACATTAAACCCTTTCTCACCCCAATTTATTCCACTTCTCTAAATCCCATAAAACGACGTAACAGAAAAATTACACCCATACACCGACATGTAGAATGGAAACTGATAAAGAAAGAAAGAAAGAAAAATTACAAAATCTTTTTAAAAAACTAAAAAAAACAAAAACAAAAACTTGACTGCCTGGTGGAACTATGGAAAAATGCTCTGTCCATCACATGTGGTGATCTCAGGTGGTGAATTAAGAATTTGTTTGCTTCAATGAAATTTTACCTGTCCACCAGACGTGATGACCTCAAGGTGAATTCAGAGGAAACAGCAAGGTGAAAGATAAGAAAAAGAATGAAAGGAGAGGAGCAGGACCTATCAACACCACCTGCCAATCACCCACGTTAATTAAGTGAAAAAGTTAAGACCACAGAGAGACATACAAGAATATACACAAAGAAAGAAGTAGGAACTACCTGTAGCTCCTGCAAACCTCTTGATGGCATTAAAATCAATATCCATAAAAAAAAAAAAAAAACTGATAAGAGAGCACGTGTTGACAAAAAAACAAAAAAAAACCTTTGCTGATGAGGAATCTTTTTCGGGCTCAGACGTTGGTGCCTCCTTCTTCACCCTTTTCCCAGCAGCTGCAAACATTGAAGCTATCTGGCCGGTCTTCTGTTTGCCTTTCTCATGACTGGATTTTGCACTGGAGTTTTTAGTTGACGACGGGTTTGGTGGTGAAGTGCTTTCTTTTATTTCTGACTTGGCCTGTGGAAACAGAAAATCATTTGTCTTTGCATTCCTACGCCTATGACAAAATCATTTTTTAAAAACTCGTCTGTAGAATTGTGTGCGTGGTGTAAATCATCAAATTCTTTGTGTTTCACTACAATGGTACTGACACAAAATGCACTAACATGAAGTTGGCTACCTAAGGGCCGCAAGTAGAGGTCATGTAAAGAAAGGAATCTATTTGTGTCAACAAATAATCCTAGGACCTTAGAGGATATCTAAAATTAGGCCATCTTGTAACAAATTTGGCACATCTAAATAATCCTAGGACCTATAGAGGATATCTAAAATTAGGCCATCTTGTAACAAATTTGGCTACATCTATATATATTTATATAAAACGGAACATCTCTAACTTTGACTGCTTATAACTCAGTAACCACGGCACCCACAACCTCCATATTTCATATGTAGATTTCAAACAGCCTGCTTTAGGTTATTAGCAAACAAACTCTTGGATCACATCGGTATTTTAATTGATTGAGAAAAGATTGTTTTGCCTGTGATCCCCAACACTTTTTATTGTTACTAGATCTAATTTCTCGATTTCCGGTCATTACAATAAAATGCCTGCATAACTCCAGCATCGAGTGCTAATTCGATCTAATAATCGAACTTGACATCACCCGTAACCGATACAGTGGTTTCCTGAGTTAACCGCAGTCCAAGTTCACTAGACTCAGCTTTAAAATGATGAGAAATCACAATCCAACATTATTTACAGGCATGTTTGTGTATGTGTATAAACTGTGCATTTTGAATGGTTAAGCAACAGAATGTTCATCAACATGGGTGACTCTAACATCAGCGCAACTACGTATTAACAGCAGTACGGCCACCCTCCAGAAGACAAAATACGATCACAACAGATTCTTGTTAGTTATTTCATGGAACAACAAACATTTAAAGAAGCTAATTGACCTTGGAGGTTGAGTCTTTGCTGTTAACTTTCACTGATGTTCTCTCTGGTCGGTGTGTGGCCCACGGGCATGTTATGCTGGGATACCTGACAAGAGAGTGGTGGCAACGATAATAGTAATAACTAAAATAAAATAAAAATAAAAATAATAATAATAATAATAGTGTATTGTTATATATAACTATATAACTCATCTGTGTTAATGTTTATTTACCATACATGTACTTATACGATATATGCTTTCTCATTTCTAATTTCTTTTCTGACAAATGCATTCTTATTACCTTAATTCTTTATCAACACATAACAAAGTATTCTTAATAATTAACAATAAGAAACGCATTTAGATATTGAGTATATTTTATATGTGTGTATGTATGTTATGTAAATATGTAAGTGTGTATTCACCAACAACTGATTTAAACATTTCATTGTTCTGTAGATGTACTACATAATATTATATTCATATGATTTTTACATGTCTGTAACCAAATTTCCCCTTGTGGATTGAATAAAGTATTATTTATTATTATTATTATTATTATTATTATTATTATTATTATTACTATTTTAAAAATACTACTACTAATACTACTACTACTACTACTACTAACTACTACTACTACTACTAATACTACTAATAATATATAAATAAGAGAGCAATAATCATAATGTAATTTATACAATCATACTTAAATGTTAGTAAGGGCGATTGTGTAATCACTATAGGTTTTTCAACCAGACCTCCATAAGTTGTACAATTACAAACGATTAGATCAAGAACAGAATATACAAAACGACCATTGGCATGGAAAATAAAAACTCAGGGAAATTAATTTCATCTACATAAATGTTTTCATTTATCCTGAACATTTCAGAGGGAGCCACCTGGACTGGCGAGTTAGGGACCAAAAGGTTTATTTTCTGTTCTGTGCATATTCGGTAGAACGATCATTTATCTACAAGTTCATGGTAGAAAAATGTCCATATGACGTATAATTTTATTTTTACAAAATATTTTGTAGGCGAGGGTAGGTATAAACAATCAACATAGAAAATTACCCTCACTAACTGAGAAAAAGGCAGTAAAAACCCATATATTGGCAGTTAATCGCTAAATGTGGCAACACCAAGGTGACCTAGTTTCTGCCGATATATCTCGCCGCTTCGGCCCATCACTGTGTGATGTAAGAGGTGTTGCGTGTCAGTGTGTATGTAAACACGCGCACAAGCATATTATTATATAGAGGGAAAAAAAAATGTCATTTTGACGTCTGTTTTCACAACAGTGCACATCTAAACCTAGATTTATAATTCTCTTTACATTAGTAACAATGCCAGAGACTGTTGAAAGGGTAAGGGGGCTGCTACAACAAGGGAAACCCGTCTGGAGCGATTGTTTTGTGTTATATCCTTTTGATTTTTTTCGAAATGTAGATTTTTCACACTAAAATTCTATCTCCTCTGCCATTTACCGAACGATTTGCATTATATTTGGCACACAGGTTCCTCTTGTCAATGTTAATAGAATGATGTCTTTTTTTAATATACATTGTTAACTTTTTGAGAAATTATTTTATTTTGTAATAAAAATACCGTTCACAACATATAGAATCTAGTATTTTTTTTAATTCCTTAAAAAAATAAATAAAAAATGTTAAAAAACCTGACGTCACTCTTTAGATATTGAATGGAAAAGACGATCTGCACAGGTTTTGAGTGATTTTATTCATAACTAGGGAGGAGATAGATTTTGAAAATTGTCAAAATCCAAGATGGCGGCTGTTTCTATGGCAACCAAGGACGCTACAAACTTTTCAATGATATAGTGTCAAGTCGTGGTTAGTAATTAGCTCTACGATTAAGCTAATTCTCCCTGTCCGACATAAGAGTGTTGAAGGATATAGATACGAAGTCTCACACAAGCGTGCTTATGGTTTTAAACTCGAGATCTCTGTCTCAACAATCTAGGATCATGTCCCTAGCTTCGTCTTTGACATGCCAGCCACGCATGGACTATCTCTCACGGAGATGAATAGGATGAGTGAATACTGAGAGGAAACTACGGGCATTTATACTAATAATGTTGCCCCACAATTCCATCATCCAGAAAGTCTTACTCCCATATACGGTCACTACCATATTTGGTTCGAGTCTTTCCGATGACGTTTTGAGAAATTTACCCTTGCAATATCTCCTGCAACTTTTCTACGCTACCGAAGTCTAGTATCCTTATTTGGGCATACACTGTCCGGCTAATCTTAACAACAAGTACAAGCCCAATCATGAGTAATAAATCTCACTACGTCAAGGTCGAATCATGGAACGTAGAGATGCGATTTCCCATCCTACCAACACAGGGCCGAGAATACACCTCCGTACGATCGTATCATATTTCACATTTTTTTCTATCTCGCGCCATTCTTACATCCTGACATATAGGATGACTGTATTTTGACAGTTACTCATGTACATACTACAAGCAAAAACCTAAACTCAAAAGCAAAAGAAATGGCATATCAAACCCTCAAAATAAATGTATTATTCTTTCTTCTCATGACGAGGATAGTAAGAGTATCACACTGTCTTCCCTCAGTGACAACAGTACGATTTAGATTCAAGCATTAGGCGGGAACGATATTATTAGAATCTTTTAATTATAAATCCTGTGGAAAATGACGGCTTAGGTGAATGAAAAATCTGCTCAAAGATGAGGAAACAATGAAAGTTTCCTTCATTCAACGTCACTTCTGGTAGAAAAATTCCTCAAATCAAAACGATCTTGTTAGAGGCTATTTGCAAACTATGGTTACTCTTAGTGGCCTGGTAACAGAGCCTTTGAAGCAAAAAGAATGACCATCTCAGAATTACACATAACACAGATACACTTGCTCTCACTTGTTTAGATTGTCCCTGTTTTCTTTGATGACTTCATAGTCTGTTTGGTACAGGGCTGTGTAGTCCTTAGGAAAATAAATAAATCATCAGATAAATATGGTTTTTGTCTTGTTTTGTTCCTTCTAATATCTATCGGAATTTACCCCTTCCACCATAGGCAGCATCGTTGGGGAGACAGCAAGATGAAAGACTAAATGTGAAAGTGAGAGGAAAGAAAGACCTTCCAGCAACTGCCAACAGACAAGAGTGAAATGCAAGGGGTTGAAAACTAAAAGAAAAGAACGCATCAGCAAATACATTTAATGAAATTTGTTTGCGTGTAAGACAAGACAACGAAGATATACACGTTAATTTACTTCGTGCGTCCATATGACACCTTGAAATTTTACAAGGCCAATCAACTTTTCACACATCAAAGACAGTGAACAAAAAGACAGTGAACAAAAAGACAGTGAAGAAGACAGCGTAGAAGAAGACAGTGTAGAAGAAGACAGTGTAGAAGAAGACAGACAGTGTAGAAGAAGACAGTGAACAAAAAGACAGTGTAGAAGAAGAAGACAGTGAGAAGAAGACAGTGTAGAAGAAGACAGTGTAGAAGAAGACAGTGAACAAAAAGACAATGTACTAAGTGCAGTGATCGCACCCATGCGACAATAGTAGTCTATGAGCTATGGGCGGAATCTTTGAAATAGCCACCTTCACCCATGCTAGCTAAGCCTTGGGTGACTGAAAGCTGATTGCAGCAACTTGCGGCTTAATTTCCTTGGTGAATAGGCAACTCCATTAAATACATCAAGGACCAAAAAGTCTACCAATAAATGTCAAAGTAGTTCAATCAGCCTTCAAAGTAGAGAGAGACAGCCCCATAGCTGGGGTCTACGGTTTAGTTGTTGCATCTTTAGGACCCCAGTGATTTGGGTGCTGACAGAGATCAGTGTTAATACCAAGCATGTTAGGATATAAGGTTGCATTTGCAAGGTAGTGATCAATCAAGGTTACAAGCATTGAAAAAATAATTTCTTTCATCCACCATATGTGGCACTCACAGAGTGAATTAAGAGGAAACAGCAAGTTGAAAGATAAGTTAAAGAAGGAAAGGAACGAAGTACAACCTACCAGTAGCACATGCCAACCACCCGCTGAAAGAAATGAGCATAAGGTGAAATTTGTAAAGTATTGTTTAAAATCGTATGATCAAATTACCTTGAGTTTGGCTCTTTGCACACTGTATATATGACAACTGGTGACAGGGCTCAAGGTAGATTTCACAGCCTCTAAATCACTTTCTGGGACAACCACACACTTTAAGACCTAGTGTTTTATTTTATTTTTTTATAATAAAAGAGAAGAAAGAAAAGAATATTTTAATGAGTAAACGTGAAAACAACAACAAATCCCCCCCCCCCCCCCTACTGGGATACAACAATTAAAAAACACAACCAAACAAATAAGATTCTATGTTGTGAAAATAAGGTTGTGCATAGCATCCGCCAAATGGACTTGACAAAAGTAAATAAAATCCAAATGGATCTTGAAAGTTGGAGAAGAGTCGGTTTTGTTTTTAAAAAACCGCACTGTGTGGTAATTGGCCATCAAAATCAAAACAATCTTTGCAGTCTGAATAGGCCTAGTCCAGACCTACTCAGTCTGAATAGACCTAGCTAATCATCTTTTGCAGTCTCTTTTGCATCTAATCTTTTGCAGAATAGACCTAGCTAAATCTTTTGTTGGAGAAGAGTCTGAATAGACCTAGCTTTTTTTTTGAATAGGTAAACCTACACTGTGTGGTAGTTTCTCAATATTTTCCCCTCCGACTGCTTTTGCAGTCTGAATAGACCTAGCTACACATCTTTTGCAGTCTGAATAGGCCTAGCTACACATCTTTTGCAGTCTGAATAGACCTAGCTACACATCTTTTGCAGTCTGAATAGACCTAGCTACACATCTTTTGCAGTCTGAATAGACCTAGCTACACATCTTTTGCAGTCTGAATAGACCTAGCTAATCATCTTTTGCAGTCTGAATAGACCTAGCTACACATCTTTTGCAGTCTGAATAGACCTAGCTACACATCTCTTTAGCTTATTTTGCAGTCTGAATAGACCTAGCTACCCATATTTTGCAGTCTGAATTAGCTACACATATTTTGCAGTCTGAATAGACCTAGCTACCCATATTTTGCAGTTTGAATAGACCTAGCTACATCTTTTGCAGTCTGAATAGACCTAGCTACACATCTTTTGCAGTCTGAATAGACCTAGCTACACATCTTTTGCAGTCTGAATAGACCTAGCTACCCATATTTTGCAGTCTGAATAGACCTAGCTACACATCTTTTGCAGTCTGAATAGACCTAGCTCTGCAGTTCTGAATAGACCTAGCTACCCATCTTTTGCAGTCTGAATAGACCTAGCTACCCATCTTTTGCAGTCTGAATAGACCTAGCTACACATCTTTTGCAGTCTGAATAGAGTCTGAATAGACCTAGCTACACATCTTTTGCAGTCTAGACCTAGCTACACATCTTTTGCAGTCTGAATAGACCTAGCTACTATCTTTTGCATTCTGAATAGACCTAGCTACCCATCTTTTGGTTTTGCAGTCTGAATAGACCTAGCTACCCATATTTTGCAGTTTGAATAGACCTAGCTACACCATTTTGCAGTCTGAATAGACCTAGCTACCCATATTTTGCAGTTTGAATAGACCTAGAACTGCATATGAATAGATAGCTATAAGATAGACCCAATACTAATAAACACAATAAAAGTAAGCAAACTAAAAAGAGACTGTGAGGTAGTAAATTACATTATTCTTAATACAATGTCAAACTGAGACTGTGAGGACAATAAACATGTGCACAAAAACATGTGCGTTTTACCATCACTGAGTTTTCTTTCCAAATTTTGTAACAAACTGATAAATATGGACTTCTTTGGGGGTTTGTTATGTTTACCGTGTACACGTTTACATACCTGCTGGTCCGACTTTATTGATCCCAACCCAGCAACAAAGTATGTGACATTTACGTCATCATTGCCACCTTTATTCCGTTCATCACTCACAAAATTACATAATGCCCTGTTAAAAAATAAATAAATATACATTCACCTAAATCAAGTTATCAATTTGAAATTCATGTTTTTAGTGAGTGTGGCAAGATTTAGAGTCTTTCTAATGGAAATATTCTTATGAAACAAACTATGTTCTGCAAAAAAAATAATTTACATTATGTTGTTTTTTTAATCCCTTCTTGTGTGTATATATATTTCTGCCAAAAATATGTAAGATCAGAAATAAAGCTAATTTGGCAAAGAATGATATATATCATAACATCAAATAATCCAAAACATTACTGTCTCGTTATTCATCTTTTATCATTTGAAAAAGGGACATCTAAAACGTAGACTTTATGTATGAGTTGAATCAAGAAATCAAACTGAAACCAAATATATATGGAAAATGAAATAACAGCAATAGCCCTGAAAGATATTTTAAAATCCAAACATGTCTTACTGCTTTGCGACATTGATATGTACATTCAAAGTGAGGCTGAGAAATTTGCAAGTCACCTGTAGAAGTAGAAGAGAAAGAAAACTGAATGGCAACAAATTGAATACAAATGTAATATCATACACACTTGAAAACGCTTTTTTGTTTAAAATCCGAAATACATGGGACTATAGATTCCTTTTCCAATAAAAAGAAATATTTTTCAGACTATCAGAAAGGCAATACCAATGATAGCAATGGCGACAAATATGTATGGGGTAGCGTCTGGTCAACACAGCACACATGGAAAACAACGTGTGTGTGGGCGTGTGTCTGATGCGCAACCTATGGCATTGTGGTGATATCTCTTCTTTATTTTTAGCCTCTGCTCCCATTAACTTTCTTTTTTTACAAACATGTCACTTTATCAAGGTTATCGATTTGGAGAAATAAAATTCAATAAACTTTTACGGAAGTACGCTGGTCAGCAATCTACAACCTTACACACAGCTCCCATAAAATTTTACATTAAAATGACACCTTTATTAAATGGTGCTAATAATTGTGATATATATGATTTATATATATATATGTCTTAACTGATTCCTCCTATCCATTCAAATGCTTGCAAGCAGCTCGCATTATTCACAATTTTGTGATTGGACCACTGTCGGAGGCTTTCCAAGATCATCTGAATCGAACCTCTAAGTTTTGATGCTCTTTTTACTTTTCATTGTTACGTTACTGAAAGGCAGTAGTAGTAATGGGATAAATGTAAACAATCATAACGTAAGTGTCAGTTGTCACTTCTGTGCGAAATCTGTTGTAAATCCTTTGAAATCTTTAGCACCACCACCGTGTATTTCCAAACATTGTACCCATAGTCAGCATGCTAAAGTGGGAGTGCACCGTGTTATGAAGGGCCTCAGACTCAAGTATGTGTATTCCAGTCGTCACCCTATTATTACTCCCACTTTAGGACCGCCACAGTGTATGTTCAACTTCATTTACTATGGTCACCGGTGCTAAAGTGGGAGTAATAATAGGGCGACGACTGGAATACACATAATTGAGTCAGAGGCCCTTCATAAAACGGTGCACGGTGCTCTAGCAATCAAGGAGTATGAGACAGTGAAAGAGAGTTACTAGGACTATGCCCAGTATCGAGCATAAACTGGGTTGGCAATTGTATTCAAATTCAAGGTGAAATCTTGGGGGTGCTAAAGTGCAACTATCCCCTAGATCATAGATTCTAGTTATAGGCATAACAAACATAATTTACATGTGGCAGGTTTCACAAAATAGTCCATCCCCATTTCCCTCTTGTCAAAATTTACATGTTATATTTCTTACAAGTGTTATATACCATGTTAAAGCTTAGAACCCGAGGATTCCAGATATATACGACTTTAAGAGATAGCTAAGGACTGTGAAAATTCTAGGTCCAATGCCAGTGACGCAATGTTACATGGCATTGCACGGATCCATCGACCGAGGTTTCCCTGGTGTTTATTTAGTGATGCAACGCTTGGGCATCTGGTTTGGAGAGTTCCCCGACTCTTCCGTAGTTCTCAATTAGATATGAAGTCTGTGTTTGTGTTTCCCGATACCTCGGGCATGGAGTCCACGGCCGGTGCCTTACCGTTGATCAGATGACCTGCGTGTTCCGGATCGTGTGGATGGATGAAAACCGATGCTTTTTTGTCCCGTTTTTTGTAAAATATTCTGTGATTGTACGTCTTTATACTATCCTTATTATGTATTACAGATTTATCGTGTGTGCCATTCTGTTGAAACCGGTATGGTAAACTTCACGACTTATAGAACGAGTGAGGATGCGATACGTATAGGCCGATATTTGCCAATAGAGATAGAGAGAGGGAGAGAGAGAGAGAAAAAGGAAAGAAAGGCACCAGCAACAAAACCCTAACCAAAAAGAAAGCGCTTTTGCAGACAATGGTTAGTTTATTTCCCCTGTACGTGCCATCCCTAGTCCCATCACCACTCCTACTCCCCCCACCCCCTACGACTATCTAGTCACATAGAGCGCCCCATTAGACTAGTGCAAACTTGTACCTTTATCGATCGATAATTGTCTAGCGGAATATGGGACGGGATGGGAGGGTGGCTGACAAATCTTGAACTCTACTTGAACCTGTGCTATTAGTAAATATTTTCTCTCTCGTTTAAATGCGTTTTTAGTAATATTGTATTGTTATGCGAAGAAGACTGTGCATAGTGGAGACATAGAGTCACTATCATTGTAATGGACTTCTTAGTCTCCTGTATTGCCAATTATTTCGTCTTTATTTATTAGAACGTAATAAATCATGAAAGCCTATTGATTGCTGGGCTTCTTTACATAAGTTTCACTCATGATAAGCCAAAGCATGTTTTGCTAATATGCAACCGAATCTAACCTGAACGGTCTCCGAATCTAAGCTGATCAGTCTCCTTTCTGATGATCGCTCATCGTCTACATTTTAGGGTGCACGTCAGCAGGAGGTCATAAGGAGACATACAAAGACAAAATATTCAGCAAAGCCGACCGGACAATTTAGAAACAAAAATTTCATGATTTCTCAATAGTCTTACACAAGATGAACGAGAAAATAACTCAACGCAATATTACCGTTATGAGATCCCAGATGGGGAGAATTTTTTGTGTGTACGTACGATCATAAGGTCGCGCAGACGGGGAGTAGTCTCATGATGATGATATTCTCTCATTTAGAGTTACCTATGATTTTTTTTGGTGTCTTTTAGAGGATAAATGGCCGTAGGAATACGTTTTCTTTCACTCCAGATCATAAAACGGCGCTTCTACGTATTTTTCAACCGTTTTTTTTCCAGCTCTTACTGTGCTTTTATTTGTAGACAACAATATAAATATATGTATAATAACGAAAATCTGAACCCTGCCTCATGTAATCACTGCAAAAGATAAAATTATTTTAGACCTGGCCAAATTTTCTTTGAACAATTCTCTTTCACATGGAATTGAAGAAAACAGAATAAAAGGTCGTTGACCTGAACTACCCCTTGATAAAAAGTGAAAAGGGACTTATTAAAAAGAGGGAAATGCCAGCTGTCTCAATTCCTGAGTCCGCACCCAAAAAATATTCACAAAACACACAAATTGACTTTGAGAAAGATTAATTGATGAGTTCAAGTTATCATTGGATCCCATTTTTGTGAAACCTGCCATATAGAAAGCTAGATCTAGACGATATAGATCGAGTTCTAAAATCTAGCCCTAGATCTAGTACTAAAATCTAGAGCCTAGAGCTAGATTCTAGATCTCTAGGTAGTCTACGTGTCTGGTCTAGATTATATTTCTCTTTAAACTTATAATAAAAGTTAAGTAGAATATACCCATATAATCTAGATCTAAATTCTATAGAATATATGACATAAAAAGTGATAATTACAATTCTATTTTCATCGTTGACAAATTCTTGTACATTCTCCATGAGAAGAGATTCTTCTGAATTTGCCATTTTTTCATATAAATAATTGACTCGAAATTGTAGAGATTTCTACTTTCTGTTTTGATATGGTTCTTCTTTCGTTCCGTTCCCGCAAAATTTCGTAAAAAAACTGGCAACACTTTTGATTTCACGAAAAGAAACATAGCATAAATAGACCGAGTCTACACCTGCAACCAAATTACTATCCAGAAAATATGACAAAATAATTTAAGTCTGCAGATTCCATTTCATGTAGAATGATATATATTTTTTCAGCATCGTTATATTTTTATGCATAATCTGACACACAATTAAACCTAGATCTAGCTTCTATTATATCCCGAAAATTTCAACTTAGATTTTTATTTTTTATTTTGGGAAAGATTTTTAAGATTCAACCAAGGGCAGCCACTCGTAACCCTTCTTGACACAAACAATGGTAGCCTAGACGATTCTAAAACGTTTAACTAACCGTCTCTCGTAAATTGCTATTTGTATTGAAATCGAAAGTGGACATTGTAATATATTATAATCGGTTCGCTCGGTAGATCCTGATGGGACAAGATAACATTATTAAAGAAGAATGATTTGGTGTACGCTAGAAGATGTAGAGAATCTAGACACCTAGCTTAACTCTACTCTAGATCTAGAATAAGAATCTAGATTTTATACCTACTAAAGTTAAGTGCCGATTGAACAAAGAGCAAGAAGAGTTACTCAGTTACCTACAAAACACCATGGAGGAAGCTGTAATTGGCACAAATGATGATGCAGCAGCTTGTAAGCGTTATGCTGTTGAGAAAGGATATTGGAATGATCCATTTATCTCCTGTTTAGTACCCAAGTCACCTAGAAAAGCTCCTGAAATAAACCGAGGTTACTATGCAAGAGTTAAGTCGATTCAAATATTGGTGGAAAAATTCATTAAGGTGAGAAAGACCTCTTTTTCGAAGAGGGGAAGTTATTCATTTCTTTTACAATTATACTTCGATCTACATACTCGAAAGGATTTCCATAGTCGTGCACACCCAGAGGAAGAGATGTATCACAATCGCTGATTACTGACCTCCGAAAGGAGTCTTTGTAGTTGGGCACAGCCAAGGGATATAAACTAAACCTTTATTTTGCAGGGGTGAGATAAAAAGTTGGGACTTGATTTTTGTGGATATGCAAGAAAGAAAGTTATAATTTATGGTATGTTGCTTTCAGTTGCAACTGTCTTTCATGTCGGAATGCGACTTTTCAGATCAAGGTGACACGGTATCAGACTGAGACAACTGTCTGTGTGAAGTGTGTCTGAGATGTCAACATTAAGAATATGTATGCCAAGACTGAGACATTGGACTTGTCTAGTTGACATTGGACAGTGTGAGATGGGACTGACACTTGCTTCCATTCTGCTAGCATTGGCTTTTCATTTGTTGGAAAGGTGCAACTATCAGTTGGTTTTATGAACATTTTTGTAAAAACTGCAACTCGATATATGGTAAACCAATTTTCATTGTACTGTATAAATGCTCTTTAATGAATGACACATCGTGTCTAAAATAAAAGGAAAAAAAAAAAAAAAACTTGAAATTATTTGGTAACACTCTGCACAATAAAAAATGAGGTGAACAAAAATCAAAGAACTTTCTGGTGGGCATAATTCGCTTCAAGTCTTACTAAAACCGTGGGATCATTTTATTGCATTTGATGGAAGTAAGTAAGTTTTTAATAGAACCAAGCTAAAGGTGGTTACGTGCCTTGACTTTGTCACTCCGAGTTGTATGTTGTATTATATATATATAAAAAATGAACATTTTAACCTGAAGCCTCAGAAAAGAAGAAAATTTTCCACACAATTTGCGGACTGTCTGATTAATAATTTGTCATAAAGGGCAGTAAGTAATAATTAATTGAATGATAGTGACAAAGTCGCATAAATTTTGATATAAATCCCCTTCAACCGATCTCATTTTGAAAAAATGGGAAAACGACAGCCCCCATTAGCACACTCAGCTACACAATATGTTTCCTATTTTTCAAAGCACTTCAATTCTTTCTCTCTCATGTTCACGTGCTGATTCTCTCTCTATCTTTCTCTCTCTTGTTCACGTGCTGATTCTCTCTCTATCTTTGTCTCTCTCTCTTCCTATCTGTCTGTCTCTCTGTCTTTGTCTCTGTCTGTCTGTCTGTCTGTCTGTCTGTCTGTCTCTCTCTCTCTCTCTCTCTCTCTCTCTCTCTCTCTCTCTCTCTCTCTCTCTCTCTCTCTCTCTCTCTCTCTCTCTCTCTCTCTCTCCCCCCCTCTCTCATTTCCTTTTTGTGCAACATTTGTATCTGATCTATTGCCAATAATATTTTGCTACATGATAATGCATTTTCATTTCATAACCTGTAGTGTATTAAATAATTTTCAGCCATCCCTTACTTTTATAAAGATATGCAAAAATGACCATTCTTACTTTCAGGTTTTAAATTTGTATCCGTTCGACTGTCATATTTTCAGTTTTATAATACATGTATGTGGTAACAATAAAAGTGAAGCTCCTTCGAGGCTGTTATTGCCCATTAGTGCCAGAGTTGTGCTAGTCTGTGTAGTCTGAAGCAGAACAGGTGATAGTTCATTGTCTCTTGGACAGGCTGCTGATTTGTCTCAGGCTTTACTCCCCATCTGATACTGATACTCATTTGCACCATGGGTAAAGTTAGGAAACGCTGTGATCAAGGAATAAATGCCTTTCTTTAGGGACACAACGTCATACAAAGCAGTGCCAGGAATCAAATTCCGAACCTCATGATCCCAAATTAGGCAACCCAACCACTATGCTCCCAATGCTTCTTACTCACATCTTAACCAACATTTTAGAGGTGTTGTGACAAAATCGTGGTGTTGGGAGTTTGTAATTGCGTTGGCACTGATTAAAAATCCTGGCAGGCTCCGGTGTTTTTTCCATTCAGTTGCAGTCTTAGGAAAGGTACTTCCCTCTGCTTTCCTCACTCACTTCAGGTGTGAATGAGTATCCAGCTATCTATATAGGTAGATACAGATCTTGTCAGAGTTGCAGTACAGTGTATAGAATGCTTCCTCAGGGAGTGAAATAGGATTTTGAATTGAATGGCTGGCTGAGGGATAAATGATATGCAGTAGGTAAGTCTGAACTTGTGCAGAGATACTGACTATAAATCCACTATAAAACTAGTTTCTTTACTTACTATTTTGCTTAATATAAATAAATTTATCAAGTCAATAAAGATTTTGCTTTACTGACAAACATTTCGTTGTTATCTTTAATCTGGCAGTTGAACAAGGGTGAATGTCAAGTGGTCAGCTTTGGAGCAGGATTCGACACAATGTTTTGGAAGCTACATAGCCAAAATCTAGTCCCTAAAGCTTTCATTGAAGTTGATTTTGAGCAAGTGACTATGCGCAAATGTCATTTCATCAAAACTAAACAAGCGTTGCTCAATGTTTTGTCAGATGAAGGTATGTACGAGATAATGTTTTGTTTGTCACCAATAAAGGATTTATATTAATTTGGTCCAACAGAAGCTGGTAGTGATTACAGCATATATTTTTGTTTAGTAGATGTTCAGGAAACTTGGAGAACTGGATCTATTTTTAGATAGGGGGGATCATGGTGTATCTCACATAATTTTGGGAATTTCCTACTATTTGCCAGACTGCAATATTATCTATAACACAGAAATGTAGACAGCTGCAAGGAAGATTACACCTAGAACTTTGACTTTTTCGTGATAAATGAGGAAAAGATCAAGACGTGAATGACATTTCATGTGCTTTTCAAGTAGAAACACATAAAAGAAACTATTCAGTCAGAGCAATTTACTTGTTTTGTAGTTTAAAAAAAAATTATAATAGATACGGACCAGATCCACTTTGCTTCTTAATCTGCTGGTCTCTATTTGTCCGTTTGCATTCCTGTCTATCTGCCACTTTGTTTGTCTCTCTGTCTGTCTGACTATAATATTATCTGTTTCTATCTGTTTCTGAATCTTAGTCTGCTGGTCTCTACTTGTCCGTCTGCATGCCTTCCCCCCCCCCCCTCCCCCTCTCTCATATCATATGCAGAATTCACACTAGAGTTAATAAATCAGGTCAAACACCGCAGTCCATGTCTTTTCTTAATTATTCATTTCAGATAGTGAAATCATGATGAGCAAAAGTGAGCTTCACGCGGGCAACTACCACCTCGTGTCGGCCAACCTGAAAAGTTTGCCTGTCTTGGAAACGAAACTGTCTTCATGCGGCTTAAACAGATCCCTACCAACGTTGTTTTTATCCGAGTGTGTTCTAGTCTACATTGATTTGCAAGACACCCAGAAGCTGATTAAATGGATCGCTGATAATTTTCCAACCGCATTTTATATCAATTACGAACAGGTATGATGATGATGCATTTTGGTCGTGTGCGATGATATTGATGCCGTGAGATGAGAATGGAGAGAAATTTTTAAAATTATGACCCCCATTATTTGAAAGCGGTGAGCTTTTAATTTTATGAGGAGGGAAAAAGTAATTACTTTTTATGAGGAGAAATGATATCGACTCAGTTGTAAGAAATCTTGCTCAAAAGCCAATTTTGATTGGTTTAATTTATGGACATTAGTTTTTATTTTGTAGTATATTTATTTATTTTGGTAGGAGGATTGATGGCTGTTTGTAGTTTATTTATGTATTTATTTCTCAACTTATTTGGGCATTTTTTTACTTTATGTTTTGTTTTGTTTCTTATGAAATTGTTTCTCTATTAATTTTAATTTTAATTATTAAATTTATTATTTATTTACATATAGTATTTATTCATTCATTTATTTATTCATAAATCTCTTTGTTTCGTTATTTAATTAATTTTTTTCAAACATATAGAAGTATTAGAAAGGATGACCTATTATATGGGAACAGAAACTGGAAGGTTGTCTTTTTTTGTATTTATATATAGGATTTTCTTTTATTTTGTTTATTTTTGTATTTGTGTGTAGGATTTTCTTTTATTTTGTTGTTTATTTTTGTATATGTTTATGTAAGATGTTCTTTTTTTTTTGTCTTTTATTTTTGTATTTCTATGTAAGATTGTTTTGTTTGTTTTGATGCTTATTTTTGAATAGTAATATGTTATTAGTTTTTGGGTTTTTTCCTGGCACTTAATGCTTGTTTTTGTCACAATGACCAATAGAAAATTAAAAAAAGAGTGTCACTGTTTCTACAAACTCGTTTAACAGGTCAACATGACAGATTCTTTTGGACATGTGATGATTGAGAATTTAAAGACGAGAGACTGCGTGCTAAGTGGAGTTGAGGCTTGCTCCTCATTAGAATCCCAGTTGAAGCGGTAAGTCGGGAACCTTTTCACCAAGGGGTGTGATATCATAGGTCATCGTTATTTCACTACCTGTACAAATCATCTTCTATTTTTTAAAATTGTTGGCCATACTAGTACATACACACAAAAAGAAAAATGGCTTTCTTATTTAATCAATGATAGTGGAAAGGCAATAAAGAATAAGAAAAGGAAGAAGGGACAAGAAAAAAGTAGAAGGAAGCGAAAGGAAGGGAAGAAGAAAGGAAAAGAAAAGAAGACCAACATAGTCCTGTGCTTTGTAGGTTGTTTTTTTTTACAAGATACGTCCAACAACCACAGATAATAATGTACGCTTTGACTTTGATTGATACTGTGGAGTAATGAAATGACTGTGTAGTGTGAGTATGTCTTTTCAATTTCAAGGGATTTTGTATCTCATCATTTCAAGGGGTTTTGTACCTCATCATTTCAAGGGATTTTGTACCTCATCATTTCAAGGGATTTTGTACCTCATCATTTCAAGGGTTTTGGACCTCATCATTTCAAGGGATTTTGTACCTCATCATTTCAAGGGTTTTGTACCTCATCATTTCAAGGGGTTTTGTACCTCATCATTTCAAGGGATTTTGTACCTCATCATTTCAAGGGATTTTGTACCTCATCATTTCAAGGGTTTTGTACCTCATCATTTCAAGGGATTTTGTACCTCATCATTTCAAGGGATTTTGTACCTCATCATTTCAAGGGATTTTGTACCTCATCATTTCAAGGGGTTTTGTACCTCATCATTTCAAGGGATTTTGTACCTCATCATTTCAAGGGGTTTTGGACCTCATTATTTCAAGTGAGAGGGTTTGATTGAAGAAATTGGGATTTCAACGTAAGATTTGGGAAAGGAAAAGGGCGTCAACATAAGAATAAGAGGTCTGCTTTTATATATACCTTACAAGGCATAAAGAGAAAAATACATGGAACTTGAAGATTATGACTATTCCGATTAAAGTAAAGAGTGTTGACTAAAAGGATATCAACATACATAGTGCCTGTCATATTAACTTCTTTTTTCTCTTGCCGTTAAGGTTTCTTGACAATGGATGGACGTCAGGAGATTAAACTTGACATGTCCACTGTCTACCGATGCCTTCCAGCCAGCGACGTCCAGCGGTGTGTAATGACTTTACTTTCACCTTCTACTCATGTACATGTTTCCCTTTTCTAACACGATTTTGTTGAGTCTCTTAATCGTTGCTCACTCAAAAATAGATTTAAGAGTGGCCATTGTAGTGTGTGTACTGTACTGTATGTTAAATTGTATTTGGAGACAGATAAATGATGATGCCTATTCTTTGTGATGAGAGAGAGACAGACAGACAGAGAGACAGACAGAGAGAGAGAGAGAGAGAGAGAGAGAGAGAGAGAGAGAGCAGTGAGAAAAGGAGACAGGGGAGGTCTAGAGAGAGAAAATGAAAGGTCAATAATAGAGAGAGAGGGGACAGAAAAGAAGTAGACGGAAACATGGAGAGAAAGGAAAAGAGAGAGAAGGGAGAAAGGTATAGGGAGAGAGAGAGAGCAAGTTGGAAGAGAGAGAACCATGGTAAAATATGCGTACAAAATAATTTAATGCTCTTTGTGTTCCTTGGGAAAGACACTTAAAACGCATTTTCCCCACTCGACTCAGGCGCAAATGGGCATAAGCACTGGCTTGGGAGTAAAAAGCCTGCGACAGACTAGCGTCCTGGCCAGGAGGTGATTATTAGGCTATCACCTGTTCCGCTTCACACTATTCAAACCGGAATGAGCTCTGGCTCTATGGGCCGTAATGGCCTTGAAGGAAATTTTTCTTTTTAAAAAATAGTTTTTAAAGCATTTAAAATTATTTGCTACAAAACACAAAATTTACATAATAAAATTTCTGTTCATCAACAATATCAACATTACATGTATCTACTTTTGTATGACTTTCAGGATTGAAAGAATTGAGATGTTAGACGAACGTGAACTGTTGGACCAGCTCCTCTCACACTACTGCCTAGTGTGGGCCTACAAAGACAGTGCTGATGTCGGCCTTCATACGATAGATCTGTCCTGAAAGAGATTTGTTGTCAGATATAGATGTTCCTTTCTATGATTTTGATGAAACTACTGACTATCAAGCAATAATGTGCTTTATCAACATCTGCCAAAAATAATTGTGATTTAAAATTGGGATAATTACGTTAATGATGATATATCACAATCATAGAAAAGATATACCAGATTATATCCCTGGAACAGAATTCAGTTCTCCTTGGGATCATTTTAATGACAGGTGTTAAATCCAGATAACTTACAACATCCCCCCCCCATCCCCACACTTTTTTTTTTTTTCCCAACACACACAATGCACATCACACAATAATGCATACAATACATATCACATTATGTGCACACATAATATACAAGACACATAAACAATGCCCAATATACATATACACACACATATATACACACATTACCCAATATACATACCCACACATAAAACACAAACACACACACATTTCACAACACACACACACACACCCCTTGCTGCTCTCCATTCTTTACATAACTGAATAGGAATATCAGAAAACTGCTGTCTCAGATAGTACTTGTACGTATAGCTCTATTGTTGTTTATTTTTAGTCCTATGATTTCGTATTTGACTTGTTGGTATTGACTTTCGTAGAATAGACGAGTTCTTGTATTGTAATCAATTAATCTAGTCTGTTCCACACCCTGTGTGCACGTTTGATCACAACTCCTGAGAAACTACAAAACGTGGTGCCTTGATATTTTGCATACTTGTTTATATTTCAAGCCAGATTACGAATTTTGAATACGATGATTGTAGACCTAACACTTATTTCAAAGCGGCAAATTCTTTTAATCTTTCCATATTTTAATGAGGTTATAGGACCTAGATTTAAATGTGTTTACAGTAGTGACGTGGTAACTCCAACTCAGTGTGAAAACACTGATGAATGGGCGTGTCATCAGGAGACAATGAAAGTCGAGTGACTACTTACGATTTTCCTGTGCGTTCAGCATTCTGCTAGCACGTTTTATTTATGGCTGCAATGATCCAAGTCTCAACACGTATCATTGTTAATGTAAAACGTCTAAAACTTTATCCAGACCAGAGAATTTTTTTTTTTTTTTTGCATAACTCAAAAAGCAAAGACTTCAAATATGGTACTGTGTTCAGTGGAGAACATTTTTTTTACTTGGCAGTTTTCATCCCATTTTCGACAATTGTCGAACATCCGTTGTGTTATCTTCATGACCAATTTTGACGATTATTGAAAATCCACATTGTGAACTACTTTGCTGAGGTTACAATGGCTGTATAATTCATTGTAAATGCTAGAGACCAGTATTTGGCATTCATCGACATATTAATTATTATCTTTCTTTCTACTTCCGTTTCCGCTTTTGATATCCTTTTCTCTCTTAGTGCCGTCCCACATGGTTCTCGGTCTTTATAAAATTATTGATTTATTGACATTTTCTACTGGGAGATGAAAACCCAGACCACCCAAATTTTGATGAATCTGATTCAGAGGTGGAATATGCAAGTGATTTGGACAACTATGGACCCAATGATGGCCACGGAGATATTAGAAGTAGTAGTAGTAGTAGTAGTAGTAGTAGTAGTGATGGATAAGAGCAGGATTGTGATACATCTAGTGTAGTGATGGATGAAAGTGAGGTTGATGTTGACAGGGGTGGATGTTGTAGTGGGCTTGGTCGTAAAAGCATGAGAGTTGACGTGGAGCAAACCCAAGATAATCAGCACATTCACATGCACACAGAGGCAGAGGTGAAGAGAGACAGAGAGAAAGAAAGAGGAACATGCAGAGAGACAATTGAGGTGAGCTGTAGATAGGTATACAAATAGGTATACAAATAGGTATACACAGAGACATAGAGACTACCTTACAAAAGAATGTCTCTTTATTTTGTGCGGAGTTGCTTACATATTTTCCACTTTGATCCTCCGCCAAAATGTAACGTTCGTTATCATCTAGACGGTGAAAGTCGTAAACCATGTAAGTCCAATTTGTGCAATATAATCTATTTTTAGAGACATGCAAAGTTTGCAAATGGCAAAAGTTAGACCCTATTGGGATACACGGATTTCTCAAAAGGTATATTTACTGGTTTCTATTAGCTCTTGTGCCATGGAACCCTAACTAAACAAAGCATGGGGGCTTTCTAATGTTAAAAAGTGAGAGAGAGAAAAGGTGTTACTAATTTTAGACTTACGCGTTTTGTGAATTTCACTGTTGATCTGTCTTTAGCGTCTCCTTCATGCGACATATTTAGGGTGCCTTCTTCTTTGTGTGACCATCAATGTTCCCTTTAATGTTTTAGTAGTCTGCGTGCACACACTTTTGGTGTTGTGCAAATTTTTTAGGAAAAAATCCCAATTGTGTGCTACTAAATAGATTTTTTTTTTATTTTGCGCATGCATGCTGTTGCTCTTCATGGGAACATTGGTGACCAGATGAAATGTTAGATTCCATGAAACGCGTGACAATGACAGACACTGTACTTCTTGCCTCCATTTGTGTTTGTTCTCATGGGTAGGTGGGTTGGGTTTTCTATTTCTAGTTAATCATTAACTAATTCAAATAATATGTATAAAGATATGTGTTCTTATCTGAAGGATATAAGAATAAAGCTGTTCACTCTACAAGACCAGCTTTTATGAACTTTTTCTTATGAATGACAGGATAGAGAGAGAAGGGGAAGGGGAATAGAGGGGGAGAGACAGAGAGAGAGAAACGTGAAACATGGAGAGAGAGAGAGAGAGAATATGAAACGCTTCACAAATAGAGTGCTTTTATCTTCACTCTAGTTAAAAGTAGTGTGTTTAAGGAAACTTTGAAATCAATTCCCAGCGCCACCTGTTTCCTTGTGCAGCTGCTGACTCACCGCCTTTACAGTGTTCTTTTTTCCACAGCAGGAGATTTCATAGAAAGTCCCTAACACATTGGGGAGAATACACTACGGCTGCCTGTTGGCACTTTTTACGCAAACAATCAGAATATATTCTTCACAGCCTTTATATGGGTACTCATTCACACCTGAGTCAAGGAGGAAAGCAGAGTCAAGTGCCTTTCCTAAGAAGAGTTCAACTTCGAGAGAAATACGCCAGTCAGGGTTTGGAACCGTGTGGTGATTACAAAGTAATAACACTACCGACTGAGTTACCAGGCCAATTAGATATTTGGAACAGTGTCGTGACTATAATTACAAACTCACAATACTACCGATTGTGTCACTGGGCCAGCCAGGATTTTGAACCAGTGTCATCGTAATTACAGACTCACAACACTACCGATTGTGTCACTGGGCCAGTTATGAACACTGGTGATTATAAACTCGCCAGCCGGGATTATTGAACTAGTGTCGTGGTGATTATAAACTAATTATAGATATTTGGAACAGTGTCGTGACTATAATTACAAACTCACAATACTACCACACTGGGCCAGCCAGGATTTTGAACCAGTGTCATCGTGGTGATTACAAACTCACAACACTACCGATTGTGTCACTGGGCCAGCTGGGATTGTGAACTAGTGTCGTGGTGATTATAAACTCACAACACTACCGATTGGAGTTTGGAACCAGTGTCACTAGGCCAGCTAGAGTTTGGAACTCAGTTGTCACTAGGCCAGCCATAGTTTGGAACCAGCCGTGATTATTATGCAACACTACCAATTGTGTCACTAGGCCAGTTAGAGTTTGGAACCAGTCTCGTGGTGATTATAAACTCGCAACACTACCGATTGTGTCACTGGGCCAGCTGGGATTGTGAACCGTGGTGATTATAAACTCGCAACACTACCGTCACTAGGCCAGCTAGAGTTTGGAACCATTATAAACTCGCAACACTACCAATCACTAGGCCAGCCATAGTTTGGAACCAGTGTGTTGTGGTGATGTAGAGTTTTTGGAACCAGTCTCGTGTCGTAGTGATTATAAACTCACAACACTACCGATTGCGTCACTAGGCCAGCTAGAGTTTGGAACCAGTGTCGTGTCGTGGTGATTATAAACTCGCAACACTACCGATTGCGTCACTAGGCCAGCTAGAGTTTGGAACCAGTGTCGTGTCGTGGTGATTATAAACTCGCAACACTACCGATTGCGTCACTAGGCCAGCTAGAGTTTGGAACCAGTGTCGTGTGTCATGGTGATTATAAACTCACAACACTACTGATTGTATCATACCGCCAAATCAGGACGTGACATTTTTTGATTATAAACATCTGTACATTCTTTTGTTATAACTTCAATGATTAAAACAGTGTCATAGCATAATGAATACGACATAATTATGATACAAAGGATACAAAGTGAATATACTATGAATACGCAACAAATTAAAAATTGATACATACTGTATATACAATTGATATGTTATAAACTAAAATTGAATACACTATGAAAATAAAATGAATACAAAATGAATGAAACAAAATAAATACATAACGAATACATAATGAATGTACAATAAATACACAACGAATACGTAATGAATGAACAATAAATACACAACGAATACGTCATGAATGTACAATAAATACATAGCGAATATGTAATGAATGCACAATAAATACACAACAAATACATAATGAATGCACAATAAATACACAATGAATACTAATGAATGTACAATAAATACACAATGAATATGTAATGAATGTACAATAAATACACAATGAATACAAATGAATGCACAATAAATACACAACGAATACGTAATGAATGAATAATAAATACACAACGAATACATAATGAATGCACAATAAATACACAACAAATATGTAATGAATGCACAATAAATACATAACGAATACAAAATGAATATATAATGAATACACAATAAATACACAACGAATACATAATGAATGCACAATAAATACACAATGAATATATAATGAATACACAATAAATAATACACAATAAATACGAATACATAATGAATGTACAATAAATACGCAATGAATACAAAATGAATATAAAATGAATACACAATAAATAAAATAACGAATACAAACTGAATATGTAATGAATGCACAATAAATACACAATAAATGCATAATGAATACACAATAAATACGCAATGAATACAACATAAATACATAATGAAAACACAATAAAAACAAAATGAACACACAGCAAATGCACAATGCATAATACATAATGAATACACAATAGACACAAAATAAATATATAATGAATACGCAATGAATACACAACAAATGCACAATGAATACACAATAACTACATAATGAATACACAATAAATACATCATAAATACGCAATGAATACACAATGAATAAAAATTTAATATGCAACGATTCACACTGAATATACAATGAATATGAATTCAATGAATACAAATGAATGCACAATGAATATACAACAAATACATACTGAATACACAATGGATACATAATGAATACCCAATGAATACACAATGGATACATAACCAATACATAATGAAAACACAATAGATACATAAAGAATACACAATGGATACAGAATAGAAACACAATGGATACATAATGAATACACAATGGATACATAATAAATACACTATAAGTACATAATGAATACACAATGGATACAAAATGAATACACAATAATACATAATGAATACACAATGGATACATAATGGAGACACAATTTTTACATAATAAATACGCAATAAGTACATGCAGTATACAAATAAATACATAATGTAAACACAATGAAAACACAATGAATGCACGATGCATACACAATGGATACATAATGATAACACACTGAATACACGTTGCATACACAATGGATACATAATGATAACACAATGAATACCCGTTGCATACACAATGGATACATAATACTAATACACGTTAATACACAATGGATACATAATGATAACACAATGAATACACGTTGCATACACAATGGATACATAATGATAACACAATGGATAACATAATGATAACACAATGAATACATAATGATAACACAATGGATACATAATGATAACACAATGAATACACGTTGCATACACAATTGATACATAACTATAACACAATGGATACATAATGAAAACAATGAATACACGATACATACACAATGGATACATAATGATAACACAATGGATACACGATACATACACAATGGATACATAATGAAAACAATGACTACACGATACTTACGCAATGGATACATAATGAAAGCAATGAATACACGATACATACACAATGGATACATAATGAAAGCAATGAATACACGATACATACACAATGGATACGTAAGGAAAACACAATGAAAACACAATATATACACAATGGATACGAGAAGAGAAAAGACAGAGAGAGAGAGAGAGAGAGAGAGAGAGAGAGAGAGAGAGAGAGATGGGGGAGGGAGGAGAGATGGGAGAGAGAGAGAGAGAGAGAGAGAGAGAGAGAGAGAGAGAGATGGGGAGGGAGAGAGGGAGGGAGAGAGAGGAGAGAGAGAGAGAGAGAGAGAGAGAGAGAGAGAGAGAGAGAGAGAGAGTGAGAGTGTGTGTGTGAGAGAGAGAGTGTGAGAGAGAGAGTGAGAGAGAGAGAGAGAGAGAGAGAGAGAGAGAGAGAGAGAGAGAGAGAGAGAGAGAGAGAGAGAGAGAGAGAGAGAGAGAGAGAGAGAGAGAGAGAGAGACTAAGAGCATTCATACATTCTTTAATGGAACCAAGAAGAGGAAGCTGGCTAGTTGAGTGTGGAAACTAAAAACAATAATTCCCACACACTTATAATATACACAGAAAAAGAAATACACTAATAGAGAATACAAAAAAGAACGAGAGAAAAAAATCACACACTCGCACACACTTACACCCGTACACAAACGAACACACACCAGTCATGTGTATGCAGGATCATGAATGAAGTAGAAGGCATACGGAGAAGGATTACACACAACGAACATGAATGAAATTACCACTCTCTTGATCCAAATGGGCGCGTGCGTTGAGTCAATCTATGACACCATTGGTTGCCTGCCCTTCACGGCGCATCTACCTTTAGTTTCCCCTCACACTCAAATACCTCCTCAGTCTGCGCTCTCGCTCACTCACCTCGCCTTTACGCTAAAACCGTGACCCTTTTGATAAGACGTGAGGGTTGAATCAAGGCTGCCAGATTGGCTAAATCTGATGCCAAAGATGGAACAAAAAAAATTGGCAAATTCAAAACACTATCACTAGAGAGCAGAGCTATACTATTATAGAAGTTAGGTATAGTCCATATACCCGCACAGCGTAGATTCACATGATTCTGCATCATTTATCCACTAGCAGGCCATTTTCATTCAGAGTCCATCTCAACTGCCTGGTAAGCTTACAGTACAGTTGACTGTTAGACGTTTCATACTAATACTCCGTCTTCTTCTTCTTCTTCTTCTTCTTCTTCTTCTTCTTCTTCTTCTTCTTCTTCTTCTTCTTCTTCTTCTTCTTCTTCTTTCTTCTTCTTCTTCTCCTTCTTCTTCTTCTGTTCAATTGAGCGTAAGTCGTTGGAGCTGCAAATGAGAGCCCTTGAAACGGCAACCACCGTCGCTTGCATGCCTCAGTTGCCGATACACGCGGCTCAATTAATTCGCGAGTGAGGAACCCCATAGTTACATTGGGTACAAAGGGACCCTCCTTTCAATTGCAAAGCGCGTTTAGCTCCCCTCCCCCTCTCTCTCTCTCGAGAGAAGATTTACTGTTGTTTATATGATGAGGTGACTCAGTCATTGTTGGGGTGAGCTTCCTTGGTTTGCGACCGTTGTGTAGCGAGGCGGTGGGAGCGCGCCATACAGAAAGCACGTCATGAGAGCCTTCAACCTACTAAACTATGTCCATGAAAAATCTACTGCCCCTCTCGCGAGGAGCAGTGGGCGTCTTGTGGATCGTACAGCTCAGGGGACGATGTGCATCGCCACATAATAATCAATTTTGTCTGTTGAATATTGGAATCCGACACGTCAAACACGCGCCAGTTAAGGGGAAGCCAGCCCCAACACTTTAAAAAAAAATAAAATTCTGAACTCCTGGTTGTTCTCAGTGCGTCACGCGCATTGTCCCTCGTCTGCCGGCTGGAGAGAAAAGTTGACTTGGTAATTATCAATTGCTCCCCGGCAATTAATTAATGGCGTTTGTGAGATGCCATTTGAAAGTTGAATGGCACAGGAGGGGGGGGGGGGGGGGACGCCTAACCTAGTTGATCCTCGTTATCGTGTCTACAAAAGTGCAAGATACCTAGAAGTTACATCATCATCATCATCATCATCATCATCATCATCATCATCATCTTCACAAAGCCTTTCACCCCTACCAAAGTATA
>JAXRKP010000330.1:2500-32500 GCA_037039925.1 Doris montereyensis | reverse complement strand
GCACAGATAGATAGATAGACAAGTAGATTTTGTTCGATTTCTTTTATTCATTATTTACCGGATCTTTCAACCAATGGAAACATTTTATCTCTATTCTCTATTTATTTGGTAGTTAAAAAGAAAAATATTGTGCTCTATTGTAACGTAAGCCACTACTCGTCGGAAATAACTACACATTGTAAAAGCAAAGCTGTATTTATAGCTACTGGTAATTTTAACCCTCGAGTAAGACTTCCAAAATAGAGTTACTATTTTTAGCCCATGGACTCGCAAATATAAGTATCCGTTTCTGTCGGCATGTTTACTTTTTTTTGTTTTGTTTCTTTTTGAACGAATGATCTCATCACTGGCTTTTGATCTTTGTTTCATTTATTAGTACATTGCCTCGATATCTTGCATCCATTTATCGTTATGTTTATGACGACGCAATTACTCGTGTCGACCCCCGGTACACTACAATACAACACCTTGATAACAAAGTTAGTACTTTTTGGGGGTTGTCTACAGGGGAATAAAAAAATCCAACTTGATATGAAGACTAGTTAAAGAAAAACTAAATTTGCACACGAAAGCTTTTCTGTGAGTTCAACTAAACGGCCTTTATATTTATTCGTTTTTCTTTTCCCCTCAAGCAATCAAAAATTTTGCATATCAATTTGTGCATGTGTTTGTACTTTGTGCACGTATGCTTAAATAAATATGCGTTTTAATTACTCTTAATTATTGTAAAATGTGTTTGCTATTTCCAGTAGCCTATCTTGCTTAAGCGTTTCTTTCGAGATTAAACCAAAGCTTTATGCTTGAAGTATTTTTTGTTAAGCCCCCATGTCGTCACGCCTCAAATCCAAATTTTACTCACTCACAGCGGTCTTAGCATCCAAGGGACACTATTCAGGTCAACTCGTGAGCAGTTCCTTTCATTGGATGCTATTTATAAGTTTTGTGATGCTGAATAATATGGCCGCCATGTAGGTGGCCGGTATAGAAGTGCTAGTCAGATAACATTATTCCAGAATTGACAATATTTCATGAGATCGGTGGCACTACCTTGATAAAGTAAGTGGTATTATTATAAGGATTCACTTATTACAATACAAAAACCGGTTGTTTTACTTTTCTGGTTTAGGTTACGATTTTGATGATGAGAAACATCGATGAGTGTAGTAACTGTAAGCGTAAAAAATTGGTTTGTCGATGACTCAACCTGTCAAGAAAGAAACTCCTTTAAAATTCTTCAAACGCTGTGTGTTTAAATGATGTGATATGTCACCATCTTGTCTTTATTCAAATTTACTGGTTGTGTATTGTCGTTCAAGGGGAACATTGTTAGTGACTAAGAAGAATCGTTGGCCAATTGAGGTCGATTCGTAATGACTTCTGACCCAGTCATAGATCTTTTTTCTTCTCTGGAACATGGCATCTAGAGTCTAGATCTAGAGTCTAGATCTATTCTAACTCAACCGAACTCTCTGCTTATATTGGGAGTAGAGCTAATCTACTTATCATATTTGATATAGAATCTAGATCTAGCTCTATATCTTATCCCCCCCTCTCTCTCTCTCTCTCTCTCTCTCTCTCTCTCTCTCTCTCTCTCTCTCTCTCTATTATAGGCCTATATAATATAGATATAAAAATATAATTTATATATATAGGCTATATAAATATATAAATATATATATATATATATATATATATATATATAATGTATGTATATATATCTCTTGGATCAACGATGGAGTGACTAAAAAACCCAATTCAATTCAATAGATTTAGAATCTATATAATCTAGAGATGTGATTGACTAAATCTGACGACATACAGGTCCAGTGTCGTAAATTAGGAATCAGAGTTTACCTTTTTTTTAGGAAAAAAAGAAACCTTGTCCTCTTGCTTAAAAAAGTTAGATAGAATTATTATGCTAAAAAGCATGCTGTTAGGCAGGCTATTATCATATATATGTGTATAAAATGAAATTCAGACTTGTCTGAATGTTACTACAATTGGGACAATTGTCCGAATATCTGGAACGACTCCCATAGATGGGCACACACCAAGGCCGATAATAAAGGGATTGATTTGAAGCGGTGACATAACATAGTTGGGACTTGGTTTTTCTGGGGATGAAAGAAAGACGTTTTTTAGAGGTTACATTTTGTTGTAGTGCCGTCTTTGGGACTGAATGTGACTTTTTCATGTCAAGATTACACAGTATGAGACTGAGAGAGAGAGGCGTGAGACGGAGGTCAACCCTTCTGTTAGCATTGTGGGATTGATGCCATTATAGCCCTAGCATTGGGTTTCAGAAATAGTTGAAAGTCAAAGATTTTTATAATTTTTATTCATAGATATTCATAAGCGTGCAACTCAGGTTATTTAATAAATTCTTTTGCATAGAACTGTTTTATGCTGTATAATGTAGGAAGCACTGTTTCCCCCAAAAAAGAAGCCAACTTGAAATTATTAAGATGGTACTACAAAGAATGCATTAAAAAATTGAAATGATGAAATAAAAAGCGGCACCAAGATCATTTAAAATCTGATCATAGGATTCACTTTAACTGTTCAAAAGTCCATTCTAGATTTTTATTAGATCCATTATTTCATCGTCAATTAACTCATGGTGGGCTGTTGTCAAGATTGACGTTAAAACTGACATTTTTGGGATCATTTTCGTGTGATTTTGGTATGATCCCAAGTTAATTTAAATTTGCCAAACATTGTATTTCATTCGTCACTTTTATCTATATTATATATTATTAATTTAATGCACATATTTTGATTTAATATTATCTATTAAATAGTATGAATTGTCTGCTATATAGGTGGAATTCTGTTGAAACAAGATAATATTATGCACTAATTTGAAAGAAGTTCTGTAGCCCGGCAAAGCCAAGGGACATTATAATAAAGGAGGGTTTATTTTAAGGGGTTGAGATGAAAATTCTGGGCTTGGTTTTTGTGGGGATAAAAGAACTTAGAGGTATGAAAGAAAGTAGAATTTATTGTGAGGTTGCTTTCAGTGACAACAGTCTTTCTTGACTGAATGCAACTTTTCGGGACGAGATCACACAGCGTGATAGTGAGATAGTGGATTTGTGTGACACACAACTGAGAATGATGGAAACTGACATACATTGAGATTGAGACATCAGACATGTCTTGTTGACATTGACATATCGGACAGGGTGACATGACATGGGACTGGCATTAACCATTCTGCTAGCATTGGCTTTTCGAGACATTGTTGGAATTGAGAATTTTTCAGCTGTTTACATTTATGGAGCATGTTTGTAAGCATGCACCTCAGTAAGGAAACCAATTTGCATAGTTTAGTTTTAAAATAGTTATTTGCATCTAGAGATGTGTAATAAATGAAACATTGTTGTCTATTAAAAAAAAAGAAAGGAAACTTGAAATTATTCCAGCACGCCAAATGTCTGCACACTCCACAATTCAGCACACTGAAGCCGGGTAATAGAATTTTCCCTATAGATGTATTTAAAAAGTTTGTATGCCATGTAGTCATTATTGCACACTGTTTTGTGGTGATACATTGCAGGTGTGAAAAATACATTTTAAAATAATCGTTTGACATGCGTATGATCAATAAGTTCAAACTTGACTGTAGAGTCTGTGTTATCCCATCTGCGACATATACTGTGCTCATGAATGGGATTGAGGGTGGGTTTTCAGATATGGCATCAGCAGAACTGGTCATGAATGAGATTGGGGGCAGGGTTTGAGATATTGCATCAGCAAAACTGGACATGCAGCATGATGCAACCTATGCAATCGATGGGGGAGGGTGGAGATGGTGGGAGCTATGCGTGCATCTTTAACAATGTTAGTCATTACATACAGTAAAGTAAGTTCCTTGAAAGCCGTTATGGCCCATACATACCGTTGAAGCGTGAAGCGGAACAGATGATAATAATTCCTCCTGGACGGGATGCGAGTTTGCTGCATGTTTTTACTCCCGAGTTTGTACCCATGTACAGCCGGGCCATATGGGGGAAATGCGTCTTAAATGTCTTTCCTAGGGAACACAATTTCAGGCCTAGCCTTACTAGGCTTCAAACCCAGGACCCTGTGATCCCGTCTGACAGCCTAACCGCTCAACCACAGACACCACTAATTATATACAGTCAATCTGTATTATTATTTCTAGATATACATACACGCAAGCGTGAAAGGCGAAAACTTGATTATGACGGTAGCATGCCGTCTTGCAGAAATTCATGTTTTGTGAGACAACGAAGGCCCGCTTACATGGGTTACCTCTCATCGACATGAGACTTCTGCAGGCTCGGATTACTGCACGCTTTTTTGCTTCTTCCGGGCGCGTTCTGGATTCAAGGGAGTACTGTATTTAAAAAAACCAAAATAAGGTAAAGAATATAAATGATAATGTATATATATAATATATATATATATTATATATAGTTATAAATATATTGTTTAATGTCTCACTTTATTCAATAAATATTCCCAGAACGAACGAGCATCATTGGTGTTAGGGTAAAAGCTTTGTACAAGTTGCATCGTGACGCAAAGAAGAGAACTCAGTGGAATGTTTCTGTAGTACAACCTGAGTAAAAGAAAAATAACACCAGTGGAAAAGAAAACCCAGCACAAAGAAAGAAGAAGAAAAGAATTTCAGGTTTTTAGCTTACAGTCTTAGTAGCACTTTATTTAATGAGTATTGTTAACATTTCATGACACATCTTGATGGTATTATATCCTTTCTTTTTTGTGCGTGTGTGTGTGTGTGTTTGTTTAGGCTCCTGCACGACTAGCATAACACAGGGGGTGCGTACGTGTGTGTGTGTTTATTGCCAGCCCATTCTATCATCACAATGACGGACATGGCACAGGGCCGCCCCATCAAGTGTGTGGTGGTGGGGGACGGCACAGTGGGCAAAACCTGTATGCTTATATCGTACACCACGGACAGTTTTCCCGGAGAGTATGTTCCCACCGTGTAAGTATCTCCATAGATGTGTTTGTAACCTTGGGCGTCATTTTTATTAAGATAATGAACTTTTGATTACTGCAATGCTCTCTAAAACTTCTTCCAACGAAACGAAAACCAGCCTCTTTGCCGGACTGAATTAATATAATAGAGCTCATGAAAACTAGGAAATTGTCACTTTTCACAGAGCTTATTATCATCACACCTATCTGATGAATATAGATGAATGTGAGGATCAATCAAAACTGTGAACTTTGATTTTGAGTTAAGTTTATCATAAAATGTATGATACAAAGTTCATTTAAAAGGGTCTTCTGTCCTGGGGAGTCCACTTTCTAGTGATCAAGGCTAGCAACGTGTAAAATCTCCCAGATAAAAATATCTCTCCTACGGTCTGCTAAATTTTCCCACTTTTTAACTTTTCCACCTAGAATCTGTGAAATTCTCCTACTTTTTTTTTACATTTTCCTCCTAGAATCTGTTATCATTTCAACTCTTTACTGACAGCCTAACATTTTCTTGGCTGCTAAGGCTTTTAATCATGATAAAATTAGATTAACCTAAATTTATGTAGAACAAGTTGTAAAGTTAAAGCACGGTAAAGTTGTTTCAGTGTCCCAAGTACTATATTGGACAAGATGAACTTAGTTTGTGTAGTTTGGGTCTGTCTTTCCATTTGAAATGAAATGGTTGGCAGCTTTGTACATATGTGTCAATTTGAAGACTGTCCTGGAATGTTTTAAAGTCTCCTCTCTAGAAAACCTCCTGGCATATCCTTAAACTTTTCTGATAATTTAAGTGCTATTAGCCTGGGGGGGGGGGGGGGCTTGGTAGTCCAAAGGCAAGGTGTCTGCCTCTCAGCCAAAAAGTAGTGGGTTCGAGCCCCGCTAACAGTTGACAATTTTCTTAATTTTTTCCCCCGAGAGCAAAATCTACCCCCCTGGTCCAGGTAGGTGTTTCGACACCTAGTCCCATTGGAGACGGAAGATAAAAGGAGGTCCCAAATGAATATCACAACACTCTCTGTGCACGTTAAAGATCCTTTGGCTGTGTACAGGGCAGTCCAGGCAAAATTAAAAATTCTGCCAAAGACCCAGAGATCATCTTAGTTGTGGATGTGGGTAAATCAAATCAAGCTATTAACCCGGCTTTATAGTGACTTTGCATATTCTATTTCTGTTTGATTCTTGTTTGTTTGTAGGTTTGACAACTACACGGCGAACATGATGGTGGACGGCATCCCCGTCAGCCTGGGCTTGTGGGACACGGCCGGACAGGAAGACTACGATAGACTTAGACCTCTTAGTTATCCACAGGTATCTTCTTTGTCATTGTTGTTGTGTGGGAGCTCAGTGGTTGCACCTGGTAGATCTTACTTTTTCCTTTGCACCTATTTTTACTTACCTTTCATCTTCCGTGGTCGGTAGGTAGGCACTAATGGTAGGTTCTTCTTTCCTTTTCCTATTTCACTTTTATAAATGTTTCATCTGGTTCTTTCCTCTCCACTCACTCTGAGATCGCTGCATGTGGCGGACGGGGTTTAAGTTCAAATGAAACAAACAAAACAGTCTTAGAAGATGGGGGGGGAGTGTGTGTGTGTTACAGCTCAGACCCAAAATCATCAATTTTGACAAATAATGTCCATACTCCCTAAATACAAAGGGTATCATGTCGTAGGTGACATGGACTAGTTTTTTTGTCTCTCAACATTTTGGTTGCCATGGTAACAGCAGCCATGTTGGATTTTATACACTTATTTTCACATTGTTAACCTTTTCAGGCGGGTCCTGTATATTTGTCTGATGCTTATCACTACTTATCACTTAGCACACCTACGCTAACGACAGGTCCCGTACATTGGCTTCACTTCCAGCAAGACAAAGCGTTAGTGGTGGGTCCCGTATAACTGAACTGCAGTGCACTGAAGGACAGATTTTGGGAATGCTTCTATTCTGATCAACCCACGCCACGCCAAAGAGAAAGTCTATTATTCTAAAGGGGTGAAAGTGTCGGGCTTATGTGCTGCCCAAGCACCATGAGGATAAGAAAAAGAAGAAGAAAGTGATAGTTCATTTCTGAGTCCAACACACACTCGATATATTTCTTATAAAGAGATACAAAAACACAGAGGAGCTCTATCACAAATGCAGGCTGTGGGCCCTCTGCAAAGTGGACAAAACCAAAGACTTCCTATGACCGACGCAACTTCTGGACAGATGTCAATTACTTTAGTAAGAAGCTTCACCTACAAGCAAGAAATAGTGATTGATACAAATAAGAGATGTCAGTGGCCAATCACATTTCACACCTATGTTCAGCCTGAATGGAGGGCTTGACCTTCAGTCAATAGGAAGAAACCATGTTCAGGGTTGACCAATCAGGGGGAGCATTGTGTTGATGGTTATATAGTCAAATGTCACGTACGTCAAAATACATCTCCACCTCTTTTTCACATAACAATGAAGAGATTGAGTGTTGAAAGTACACGGGAAAACATTGTGTGACTTTCTCTGATCTCTTTTCGACATTTCAAGGTAAAAGTAAAGGGGTTGGGTGGGAAAATATGTATTAAATGTCTTTCCCAAGGAAAACGATGTCAGACCTAGCATTGCTAGTATTCGAAACCAGGATCATGATTCCAAATCCGGTATCCTAGCCATTAGGACCCCGGCGTAGCATTTTAAAGAGTTCCGCTTTAACAGCGTACGTCGTCGTTTTGTTAATTCCTTTGTCCTTTCCACAGACGGATGTATTTCTGATATGCTTCAGTGTTGTGAGTCCCTCATCGTATGAAAATGTTATCACCAAATGGAACCCAGAGATAAAGCACCATTGTCCTGACGCACCAGTTATAGTAGTAGGTAAGTCAAAACATTTACTTTGCCACGATAAAGAACGAAAGACATTCCGCTAGACAGATTGTGTGGCGTTTAGCACTGGTTATCTAATCTTCTACAGGCTAAGAAAGGAACGTGTGCATGAATGCGCTTCCAGACATTCCTCTAGACAGATTGTGTAGTGTATAGCACTGGTTATCTAATCTTCTACAGGCTAAGAAAGGAACGTGTGCATGAATGCGCTTCCAGACATTCCTCTAGACAGATTGTGTGGATAGCATTGGTTATCTAATCTTCTACAGGCTAAGAAAGGAACGTGTGCATGAATGTTCTTCCAGACTTTCCTCTAGACAGATTGTGTGAGCGTATAGCATTGGTTATCTAATCTTCTACAGGCTAAGAAAAACGTTTGAATGTTCTTCAGATGTCTTATGCATTGCATTCTACAGGCTACATGTTCTTCCAGACATTCCTCTAGACAGATTGTGTGGTGTATAGCATTGGTTATCTAATCTTCTACATGTGCATGAATGTTCTTCCAGACATTCCTCTAGACAGATTGTGTGGCGTAAGCATTGGTTATCTAATCTTCTACAGGCTAAGAAAGAACGTGTGCATGAACATTCTTCCAGACATTCCTCTAGACAGATTGTGTGGCGTATAGCATTGGTTATCTAGTCTTCTACAAGCTAAGAAAGGAACGTGTGCATGAATGTTCTTCCAGACTTTCCTCTAGACAGATTGTGTGGCGTATAGCATTGGTTATCTAATCTTCTACAGGCTAAGAAAGGAACGTGTGCATGAATGTTCTTCCAGACATTCCTCTAGACAGATTGTGTGGCGTATAGCATTGGTTATCTAATCTTCTACAGGCTAAGAAAGGAACGTGTGCATGAATGTTCTTCCAGACATTCTCTAGACAGATTGTGTGGCGTTTAGCATTGGTTATCTAATCTTCTACAGGCTAAGAAAGGAACGTGTGCATGAATGCGCTTCCAGACATTCCTCTAGACAGATTGTGTGGCGTATAGCATTGGTTATCTAGTCTTCTACAAGCTAAGAAAGGAATGTGTGAATGAATGTTCTTCCAATGTTAGACAGATTTCTAATCTTCTAGAAGAAAGGAATGTGTAGATTGTGTCTTCAGTGTGCACTGGTTATCTAATCTTCTACAGGCTAAGAAAGGAATGTGTGCGTTTAGCACTGTTATCTAATCTTCTACAGGCTAGAGGAACAGAGGAACACGTCGAACCAAGCATTGCTGTAGTATGTGAATAGTGTCTCAATGTTTTAAGTCTAGAACATATTTCAAATCATAAGTCTATTTACAATTTAGGCTGTATTTACTAATTTTCACAGTTGGGTGACTAAAATTTTACAATGGCAATATTATATAAGATAGCAAGCACATGGAAGAAAAAGGAGTTCATGCATTGACTACATTACGTCAAATTGATTAACAATTATTTGGGTGAGAATCAACAAAATTATGATTTATAGAGACTGGCAAGGGGGGGGGGAGAAATCTGAGACGTATGGATGTGGTTTTCTTTTTGTGCGTAGGCGTTGGCTACTGCTGCTGGTAGGTCCTTCTACTTTCTTTTCCAGCTTTTGCTTATTGTTCCTCTTGCTCTTTCCTCTTAATTCACCCTCAGATCACCATAGATGATGGACAAGATAAATTTCAATGAAACACTATAATTTTGTTGTTGTTGTGCTTTCAGGTACAAAAATAGATCTTCGAAAAATAAAGAAGCCATTGGGAGCTTAACTGCTCAGGGGCTGAACCCAGTCAAGAGGAGCAAGGTATCAAACTGGCCAATAAAATTCGGGCGTCAAATACATGGAGTGTTCTGCTCTCACTCAGCGAGGATTAAAACAGGTAGGGGATGAGAACTGTTGTGACTTTTGTGTGTGATTCAATTCTGGTTGGGTTGACTCTAGAGACACGATTCTGTGCATTTGTGCAGAGCTTGCCTCAGTCTCTTCTGTTCAACAGAGATCATGTCTTATTATACTCCTTAATGAAAACTTTACTACTTATTTATGTTCTATACCTTGAAATGCCACTCTTTGAGTGTAACAGATTTTCCCTTCCTCAATTATCCCCTATAAGAGGACATTCTTTGAGTGTAACAGATTTTCCCTTCCTCCATTATCCCCTATAAGAGGACATTCTTTGAATGTAACAGATTTTCCCTTCCTCAATTATCCCCTATAAGAGGACATTCTTTGAGTGTAACAGATTTTCCCTTCCTCAATTATCCCCTATAAGAGGCCACTCTTTGAGTGTAACAGATTTTCCCTTCCTCCATTATCCCCTATAAGAGGCCACTCTTTGAGTGTAACAGATTTTCCCTTCCTCAATTATCCCCTATAAGAGGACATTCTTTGAATGTAACAGATTTTCCTTCCTCAATTATCCCCTATAAGAGGACATTCTTTGAATGTAACAGATTTTCCCTTCCTCCATTATCCCCTATAAGAGACTGCTCTTTGTTACACTCAGGCATATTGATTATAGTTAAAGCTCTAAAGCTAAAAAAGGGGCATCAGTGATATTAAACACACTTTTCATCAAATTTATGTCATCATGGTTATCTTCAGTACAAAAATGGTGACACTAAGAAACTTTCCAAGGAAGCACAAAGTAAAGGCAGAAATATGATTTTACACATTGATAAGTCATAGAAATATGTTCGACATGTAAGACAGCATAAATATCCATCGGATATGAAAATGATCACTTTAAGATTTTCCACAAAACTAAAAATTTGGCTCAAACGTTACAATGATGACGACAAAATTAATTGATGTCATCATAAAAGCCTAAATATCTATTGAAAATGAACATTTAAAATTTAAAATGTCCCAAAAAACTCAAAATCTTACTTGTACATAATAATGACAACAATGGTGTTTTTTAAATGGACCCTACTAAAAATGAAAGTCATTGAAATTAGTTAAATATCACATAATTATCAAAAATGCCCTATAAACCATAACATATAAAAATAAATGAAATTAAGTCAGAATTATAGAAGGAAAGTGTCTTGTAGATAAAATGATGAAGGGCGATGTTGACATGAATAATTTATGTTTCATTTTGTCAGCCATGTTGCAATTGCCAAAAATAAAAGTGTAGATGGGTAAATAATGACAAAAGTCATCATTTCTGGTTGTCAAACTTGATCAGTTTGTTCAAAACTAAGAATGAGCACATATCTCTTGTACATAAACAACATGATGACATTTTGGGACTCAACACCTGTGGCGCGGCGACCGACTATTTCTGTCCTTGTCTAATAAACCATGAAGTGTGAAGGCCGGCTTTTTGTTGTCTTCCTCCTACAAACCGTGTGCGCAAAGACCGGATAATTTCGTGTGGATCGGGGATGCCCTCAAAATGTGTTTATATTCATTGTATTTCCACTCATTGGCTCGAATAAAGCTTAACACTAGCTTTCTAATTGGTCAGCCAATCATATAAGAGAGAACTGATGCTTGTTTTGCGGTTTAGTGAATCTTGGTAGAGTCCAAATAGAAAGGAGGTGTTAGGTTTCAAGGTGTTAAGAAATAGACCATTCTGTTACAGAGAACGAAAGGATTTTATTGAAGTGAATTCTCTTGATCACCCCTTTGCACATTAAAATGGTATCTTCTGTAAATAGCGTGGGGTTTGGGGTGTGTTATTGATGCTAGAAAGAGACAATGTGTTGTAATTCAATTCAATTCAAAATACTTTTAGTAGGGCAATTATTCATATCCACACAATGAAAGTACAAAGCACAAAATCTAATATAAAATTAAACATTGACCAAAATCACTTTTCATTTACACGGATAAAAAAAAGAAAAGGAAAAAAGAAATAATAATAATGATAGTAATTTAAAAAATGACAAAATGCCACACAGCCCTGATGGAACATATGACACAAATACATTGCATTTACACGTGAATAAAAGGTACAAATTTAGATGCGATTGGAGAAGAAGCACTGTAGTGGCTACTCTTGCAAATTGACCACAGGTACCAATCGTATTTTGCTCTTTATATATCATGGCTTTAAAGGCAGCTCTTTCAAACAACGCTATTACTTGGCTTATTGATAACACTTTATCAGAGTATATAGGTTTCACATCAAAATATCATAGATTATAAAGTTACATGGATTTTTAATCCTTAACACTGTACAAAAATACGAACCAGCCATTAGGCCCAGGAAACCTTGCGCGCTGACGTAAGAATCGTCTAGGCAAAGTGAATCGCGAACACACATTGTGTAATGAAATTAACGTGGGTTAAAAGTTCTATCTATCAAATTAAGAAAACCAAGGGGGCAACATCATAAGACAGTCATCACAATGGAATCCACAGAGAACTCGAGGAAGCGGTAGGCCATGGGAGACGTGTAAAATACGGAGACACACGAGAGACGGGGTTCACATAAAGCGAGCTTGAAAGGATAACCCTTGGGGAAGAGGAAGATGAAATTTGTTTGTAAGGGGCCTATACCCTGTCAGGGGTGAGAAGCATTGATGATGAGGATGATGATGGGCTCACAAGGTAGAAAAAGAAAAAGTGCGCACAGTTGAGAAATGCCTGCGCACACGATTAAGAAAAGCTTTTCTCGTCTAACGTTCATTCTCGTGCACACAGACAGGGCACACTATTGGTATTTTTTTGTCAAACTGCACAACACCAAAGAAATGAATTAGAAAAATCAGAGAGAACATTGCGGATGATCCTAACACCAACTTGCACCTTGGTTGAGTGAGAAAATGTGCTTCACTACCAATGTCAGGATTGGAACCTAGTGCGTAACAATCCGTCTGTCAGCCTAATCGCTAGGCCACCGATTGTGTGGTGCGAAGGAGAGAGAAATCATCGAAGTCTGAAGTTTTCGTATTGAAAATTGTGCTCGTATAAAAATTGTGTCGGAGAGAAAAGACGTTATGGTCAGACATTAAATGCTTGCCAGTGATATTTTTATCCTGTCTAGCCATCTTACATTACCACAGGCAAATTATGAGACTCACAGGTATGGAGCTACAACAGAAAGAACATAGATATGAATCAGCGACAAAATGATGACTTATAAGCCAATTGTATAATATTCTACCAAAAATTCGGGGGTCACAAAGCTACGGGAAGAGAGTTTTTAGAAGATATCAAATGTTTCAGTCCGTAATTTCCTTACTCAGTAAAAAAAAACCTTGCTCAGTAAAGAAAAAACACTCAGTGCCTCAGTAAAGAAAAACATCTTACTCAGTAAAGAAAAAAACCTTGCTCAGTAAAGAAAAACACCTTGCTCAGTAAAGAAAAAAACCTTGCTCAATAAAGAAAAACCTTGCTCAGTAAAGAAAAAAACCTTACTCAGAAAAGAAAAAACCTTGCTCCCTTGCTCAGTAAAGAAAAAACCTTACTCAGTAAAGAAAAAAAACCTTACTCAGTAAAGAAAAAACCTTACTCAGAAAAGAAGAGAAAAAAAAGTACGGGGGGAGTTGAGAGGGGGGCCTGGCCGCATCCAGGGCACTCTGTCTATTCAATGGTTCTGGTGACGCATAAGGTCACACATCATCCAATTGAAGGAGTCATTTCAATAATGTGCCTATGTTCTT
Organism: Doris montereyensis; assembly: GCA_037039925.1. Classification (NCBI taxonomy): domain Eukaryota; kingdom Metazoa; phylum Mollusca; class Gastropoda; order Nudibranchia; family Dorididae; genus Doris; species Doris montereyensis. The sequence goes on along the minus strand of JAXRKP010000330.1, from coordinate 19,070 downwards.
TTTTGTGAAAAACGAGACAGAGGAGAAATAATCCTAGGGAAGCGTGAAAATGATATGATAAAAATGCGTCACGTTTACGGCCGTTTGAAACTTGGGATTCCCAAAGCCAGCAGTGCCAATCAATGATGTAATTGTGACTTAGGCACACTATTGAAATGACCCTTCAATTGCTGACAGTGTTCACTGACACCCAACTCGCGCTTTTACTTTTGATCGTTGACTTTTGTCAAGGGTTTTCATTTTGTTAAAAGATGCTGTGTTTTCTCTTTCCGCCCCCACCCTTGTCTCCCCCCCCCCTCCCTCCTACCCTGTTCCCACAGGTCTTTGATGAAGCAGTGCGTGCTGTACTTCAGCCCCAGCCTATAAGAAGAAAGCAACACAAGTGTACCGTGCTGTGATGACACAGCTGTCTAATCATGCCTGAGGAACGAGCAAAAGGATTTTTGTGACTGTTTGCCATCTTGGAAGGTCTTTTTTTTCTCTTTTGTTTGTTCTCTCTTCTGTCTCTTATCACATCTTATGTGGGTGTGTCTCTTCTTTGTGAGATCACTGCATAATGTGGTTAGGTTAAATTTCAATTAAACAAAATCTCTTCTTTCGTCTCTTTCTCTCCTTCTTTCTGTTTTTATTTCTCTCTTTTTTTTAATCGTCTCCTTCTTGCTCTCCTATTTTCTGGATTGTCTCAGCTACATTTTTCAGACCGTTTTTTGTTTTAAATATACATTTTAATGGTTTCTGTTCATTTTCTCTCATGATGGTGCCATTGTAGTATGTGACATGGAATTCTGAGGTGTGCACTCAGTGAGTTGTGAAAGGAAGAAAGGAAGGAGGAAAGAAGGCGTGTGGAGAGGAATTTTGCGTTCCTTTGATTGTGTATAAAGCGCGGTATGATAGTGGATGACATTGAGTTTGATTAATGAATTTAAACCCCACTACGTTTCATTGTTCAGTTGTTGGATTGAATTTGTTTTTTAATATCTTTTTATATATAATATACCCCTCCAAATATTGTGCTAGGTATGGATATTACTATTTTTTATTGTTTTTAGTAGTATTATATTATTGTTATTATGACCGCGATAGTTATACAAATGCACCTTCTCGACGATCAGTAATTATTATTATAATTATTATTAATATGATTATTATTATTATTATTAATATGATTATTATTATTATTATTATTATTATTATTATTATTATTATCATCATCCTTTATGATTTATGGAATGTGCAACAATTATGGTCAGTAGACGGGCGCGTCAGTCTTTTTTCTATCTTCTTGTCTGTATCTGTTCCTGTTATATATATACGTACATTGTCCTGCAATTTAATTGGATGAGAACCTTTGTCATTCTGTTCTGGTAGCTCTAGCGCCCCCCCCCAACTACCTTTACTGAATTTTGGTTGGATTTTGAGTGAGGTGTATCAGAAACTGAAGGCGAAGGGTGTCTCTTTGTAGTTGTTTTTTCCCCATTCTGTAATGACAGTGCTGTGATTTATTTTGTCTGTGTGTGTACGTCTGTCTGTCTATCTCTCTTTCTCTCTGTCTATCTCTGTCTGTCTGTCTCTCTCTCTGTCTCTGTCTCTGTCTCTGTCTCTGCCTCTGTCTCTGCCTCTCTCTCTCTCTCTCTCTCTCTCTCTCTCTCTCTCTCTCTCTCTCTCTCTCTCTCTCTCTCTCTCTCTCTCTCTCTCTCTCTCTCTCTCTCTCAGCTGAGAGAAGAGGAAGTTTTAGATTTTTTCTCTCCTCTGACTGGCACTAGAAAGAAAAGTTGATAAGTTAGCATTTACTTTGCTCCGTCTTCTGTTGTTGTAGATATGGCCCTGGTTGGAGAAGGAAATGAATGTAAAAAGGAAGGGGTTGGGGATGGAGGACGGGGTGTCTTTTCTTCTTCTGTCTTTGTATTTGTTTATTCAAACTTTAAAAATTATTTGTTTTTTGTTTTTAAATTTTGCAATCCAAAACTAATTCTTTTTTTTTTGTCCTTTTGTTCTTATTCTTTTCGTTTTATTTTTTTGTTTTCCTAGACCAAAGAAAGGAAGTTTAACTTGTAATTGTGTTTGGAGAAGAACAAAAAACATGTTGGCATCTCTCTGTATCAGTTGATCTTGACTACTTTTTTTTTCTTCAATTATAAATGTTATGTATCTAGTACTCTCATTTCAAGTGAGAGGAAATGTCCGACATAATGCAGATTAGTTGAAAGGGGATAGGGGTGTCTTTTTAAAAGTTGCCAATGTCAATGTACACATTAATAACGATTGCTTGTATATTATAAACATTTGCATATATATATATTTGATATTATATATATATATATATATATATATATATATCTATATATATATATATAGATATATATATATATATATAGATATACACACACTCAGACACACAGGTACGCACATGTGTGTTTACACTTCGATGTCCTCCTTTGCTGTGTGTTACTGTTTGGTTTAGTAAGATTACTCCATCTGTTCAGTTTGATGCTCAATTATCATTTTTCTAGGTTGTTGATATTTTTGGCGGCACTTTCAGCGACACTGTGTTTCTCACTCCTACGTTATTCTCGACACCAATACTGAGTACAGTAGAGTTTTTACTTTTGAAATTTTTTTTTTTTTGTAGACTTTTTGCGTTCTATTTTTGTTCACCACGAAAACTTACAGTTTGTAACATTCATGTGCACGTGTGGGCGCGTGCTTTTCTTTTCTTTGCAACAATTGCTGTGAAGTTATTGTGACGTCTTTTCTCGGTGATTTAAATCTTTGCGCGGGGAAGTAACATTAACAGTTTGTGATTTGGTGGGACATTGAATGTGCGTTGTATTTGGTTTGGACGTAGAATGCCTGTGTCTATTGAATTTTTGCCTTTGTTGTTAGTGAGGGTTCCTTTTAGCAACAAAAGGTAAGTTGGAGCATGCGTCATTTCTTATACTACTAGGGCTTTTACGCGCTCATTTCTCTCACTCCTTGCTCAATCTCGCTCTTTCTTTATCTCTCTTCTCTCTATCTTTTTCTCTCTCTCTCTCTCTCTATCTCTCTCTCTCTCTCTCTCTCTCTCTCTCTCTCTCTCTCTCTCTCTCTCTCTCTCTCTCTCTCTCTCTCTCTCTCTCTCTCTCTCTCTATCTCTCTCTCTCTCTCTGTATCTCTCTCTCTCTCTCTCTCTCTCTCTCTCTCTCTCTCTCTCTCTCTCTCTCTCTCCCCCTCTCTCTGTCTGCTATCTTCCCTCTCTCACCTTTTCTCTGTTTTCTCTATCTCTCCTCTTCTTTCCCCCCCCCCCCCCCACTCCTTCCTCTTTTTTAAACTTATAAGATTACAAGTATATCCACCACCCATAAACTTATTTACATTGTCAGTATTTATGTTTTTGCTTCATACATTTAAAATCTTTGCTTCAAGTGAAAGGTTATTGTTTTTTTCCTTGTTGTTTTTAGGTAGTTGTTGCTCTTGTTGATTTATTCTCCCGTAATGCTATGGAGGAGACATTGAGCTTTACATATCATTTCGCGTCCCAGTAAGTGCATTAGTAAGTGACAGGATTTCGATGTGTTGTTTTCTTCTTTCAAATAATGGTTTACTATAAACTTGATGTAGTTGACGACGATTTGAAATTGAGGTGTCATAATATTGGTCCGTGTCTTTGCTTTTACAACCACTCAGGGACTGTGTTCCATTCCCAGTCCGGGTACAGTTTGTCTGGCCCTCTGTCGACTACGCAGTGAAGTAAAAGTAAAGGATTACGTGTGAAGCAATGGCAAACTGCCACATTGTGCCGTATGCCTAGAACTAGAACAAGCGGGACTCTAAGTTTGATAACCCTACGCCATGTTTGAAAGCCGGCATTTTTAGGGGAAACCTGTCCGCCGCAAATGTCCTTTGCCACCGGCAAAAATATTTTCATAATGCCGGAAAAACCTCGCGTAGTTGCCGGAAAATACAATGCTACAATACTACAATCATCAGATAGGCGAGAATAATGCAAATGGTTAGATATTAAGCATTTATTTGTGTTGCTACGTTTAGTTATGTGTGTGTGAGTGTGTGTATTAATGTTATTGTGTGGTTTTGAGTTTCGTAGGTAGCTGGACTGCTGCAGGTTTTCATACCTGGCGGTCTACTCTTTCAGGCAAAAATGTCTCTTGCCAACTTTCAACCATGCCCTACGTTCAACTCTTGAGAATGGGTTAGCTACTTTCCTTTATTATTTACCTGTTTTAGAGAGAGATAAAGAGGAAGATAAATGTTTTTTTAAAATTTTTTATCAGTATTTTTTCTTCTTCTTGCTGTGACAAGCTCCTAAATGCAGCTATATAAAGTGGCACAAATGTTTGGGTTTTTTGTTTGTTTTGCCTGTATAAGCTGTGTTGCCAAGAAATATTACACTTTGTGTGTGCCTTAGGCTATGGATATACAGGAGATTAAATGCTGGGATATTTGAAATTCTGGAGGACGAAACGTTATATCCGAAAGAAAAGTGGATTTTAAGAATATGGGGGGGGGGGGGAAGAATAAAAAAACTGTCTGTTATTGATTGTTTCTTGTAATTTATTGTCATTGTTATTTTCCTTTGTTTTTTATATATTGCTTTACCATTTTATTTTTTATTCTGGTGCTATTTCTAGTGTGGCAAATCAATTGTTTCACTTTTTCTTTTCCCTCCTGTACACAACCTCAGAGTGGATATTTATGGATTGGATCTGTAAATTATTCATAGGCTTTCTGTTCATTTTTTATGTTTTGGTTAGATTATGTTACTTTGTCATTTGAAAAAGAAGAAAAATCAAATGAAAATAAGCTGTGGCAGTCAGTTCTCATCAAATGGTTTTGGAAACCATATTGAAGTTTTACAGTCATTTTTCATTTATTAGTCATGTTTTGTGGTATTTGTGTGGGGGAAGGGGAGGGATGGTGGAGGGGGAAGGTGTTCAGTAAGCGAGAGATATGGGAGGAAAAAGGTGGTGGGGGGGGGTGTGTCTTTTTTGCTTTAATTTTTCATGTGCAGATTTCTTTTTCTCTCCCTCTCTTGAATGTTAGCCTGTTTGGGTTTGTTTTTTGGACAAAAGTAACACAAAATTTTTTAGTACAGGTTGGTTTCAAATACCGGGAGTCTAGTTCTTTTTTCATGTGAATCGTAAGATATGAAAGAACAAAATTGGCTCAGACGGGGCTTAAAGCCTTTGATTTAAACTTGCTAAGCAGTATTTCTGCTCCATCGTCTTAAATCTGGCGAAGGCAACTCGGGGTTTGCTTTTTTGAGTGGGTTTTTTGTTGTTGTTGGGGGATTTTCTTCTCACAAATTCTTTTTATAACTGTATGATATTATGTAATTTTTTTGTAAGGACATGTTCCGTATTTCAGGTAATGTGGAAATATGTATGTATGTAAATATATATAAAAATATACACGCATACTCACACACATACATACACACACACACACACACACAGCTGCACCCAGCATGATAAAGAAATGTCCTTTTCCCGTCCCATTGTTTCTGCTTTTACCAGCGAGACCTATTTCTGTATACAAGTGACGCTTACTACTCCCCCTTGTTGGTTGACATTTTGTTTGGTTTTTTTCTTTTCACGCTAGCAGTGGTTGTGACTTGAATTAGTGGCCTCTCTTAGCTTAGTTCTTGCCTTTTTAATAGTTTATGCGCCAACTTTTTCCAGTTGGCCGTAACGGTTGTTTTTGGGTCAATTTGACTTTACATCATGCGTTACTTGTCTCTCATTACATTTTAAAAATTTTATTGCTTGGCTGGTTTTTCTTTTTTCTTAGTATTTTATGACCCTTTACTTTGAGAGATAGTATTTTTTTCACTTGATGAGGTTGTTCATGTTGCATCATAATTCCACTATTGAATCAGCCAACTGTATGCATTCAAGTTGAATTTTTTTCTTTCTGGCTCCTTTTTTTAAAAAAATGCTGTTTTAAGTTTCCGGGCATTTTCTTGCAAAGGCTTTATATTATTATTATTATAATGATATTTATTTTGGCCAATTGACAGAAAGAGAGTGAGTGAGTAGTTATCTCTCCCTGCTGCAACCTTCCCCCATCTGCCCCGTTCCTGTTCCTACCTCCATGGTGGACTGGGTTGTTTGGGTTTTTTAACGTGGAAATAAGCTGGCATTTGCCTAAAAGACAAAAACTTTAAGTTGTTTTGTTTTAAACAAACAACAAATTATTCTAGTCAGTGGCTTTCTTTCGTAACTGTTTATCACACTTACACCCTCCGAGTTTTATTTGAGTTGCCTCCTTTTTGGGTTGGTGGATGAACAGCTGTTTAATTTTCAGTTTTAAAACACGAGTTCGTCACAGAAGCAAAACTAATTGTTCACTTGCTCATCTGCATAATTGACACTTTGCATTTTGTTTCTGTTACTGTTATAGTCAGGTGTGTGTGTTTGTTCTGCAATGGGGCATAATGTAATCTCTTACACAGATTGATCTCTGCGTCAGGACAATTTGATTTGTGTTTTACATGTTACTTACTTAGGCCAGTATTCCTGGGATGATCATAGGCCATCGAGACACCCCGCCTTCGCATTCTATTTCTGCCTGCTGAATCCCTGTCCAGTCTTCAGTGTTTCGCCTCCAGGTACTGTGAGGTCGGACCTCCCCCTCTTTTCCCCTGCAGGGTCCAGGTCAGAGATTGGCATTTGGTGCAGGATGCTGGTTTCTCCTGAGGGTGTGTCCCATCCAACCCCACTTCCTCTGCAGGATCTATATGGCCAGTTTCACATGTGCGTTCATAGTAATGTCAAGGCAAACACTGGTGGATTTTATTCAAATAAAAAGGGTGAATCGCGGTTGGGGCTCTCTCTGCTGTATGACAGGAGTGGATACGCCAGCGCTGTTGGTAGAGCTTACTTCTTTCCTTTCAATCTACTTTCACATATATTCTACCATTGGCGTTTTGCCTAATTTTCAATTCACTCTTTGGATCACCGCCTCAATTTGCTCTTTAGATCACCGCCTCAATTTGCTCTTTAGATCATCACCTCAATTCCTTTAGATCATCACTAATCCTCAGATTCGCTCTGTAGATCATCGCCTCAATTTACTCTTTAGATCATCGCCTCAATTTGCTCTTTAGATCATCGCCTCAATTCACTCTTTAGATCATCGCCAATTTGCTCTTTAGATCATCGCCTCAATTCGCTCTTTAGATCACCGCCTCAATTCCTTTAGATCGCCTCAATTCCTTTTAGATCATCGCCTCAAATTCCTTTTAGATCATCATCTCAATTCATCTTCAGATCATCAATTCCTTTAGATCATCTCAATTGGCTCTTTAGATCATCGCCTCAATTCAGATCATCGCCTCTTTGCTCTTTAGATCATCGCCTCAATTCCTTTGGATCATCGCCTCAATTCCTTTAGATCATCGCCACTCAATTCCTTTAGATCATCACCTCAATTCGCTCTGTAAGATCATCGCCTTGAATTCACTCTTTAGATCATCACCTCAATTCACTCTATAGATGACCGCCTCAATTCAGATCTCTTTAGATCATCTGCCTCAATTCACTTTGTAGATCATCTGCCTCAATTCACTCTTTAGATCACCGCCTCAATTTCACTCTTTGACCGCTCAATCATGCGCCTCAATTCACTTTTTAGATCACCATCTCAATTCACTCTTTAGATCACCGCCTCAATTCACTCTTTTAGATCATCGCCAATTCACTCTTTAGATCACCATCTCAATTCACTCTTTAGATCACCACCTCAATTCACTCTTTTAGATCACCACCTCAATTCACTCTTTTGATCATGCATACTCAATTCTCTTTTTGGATCACCACCTCAATTCACTCTTTTAGATCACCACCCCTCAATTCACTCTTTAGATCATCGCCTCAATTCACTCTTTAGATCAACACCCCAATTCACTTTAGATCACTGCCCTGTCGTGCCATGGTGGAGAGAGAACATTGTGCAATGAAGCAACGGGGAATGTGTTGCAGTTTTCTCTTCGTAGCTGACCCCAGATTACCCCCGCATGTGGTGGACATGGTGCATGCCAATGAAACAAAACCAAAGAAACAATAAATGCCTTACAGGAACTTACTATTGAGACATGAAATTTAAGGGAGAAATAAGAATGATACTCAAAAGGAATGAGAAGGTTTGTCAGGTCAGGCAACGAGGGGGCAGGTGACGGCGCTGCTGCTGACTGCTACTTACATCTTCCTGTCACTTCTTTGAATTATCTCTCTCATCTTGTTATTTCCCGAATTGACCCTAAGATCATCGCATAGGGTGGACGGAAAATTCCCAATGAAACAGAAGACTAGGATGAATGAAAACTAGAGTGACGGGTCAAATAAAAAACCCCCATAGCAAACGGACAAATAAACACGTGAGTTTTTTAATTCTTATTTTATTTCAAAGCAGTTTGACCCTTTTTAATATAATATAAAACTTTATACCATTTTTTTTACTCTGACTGAGGCATAGCAGCGCCAAAAATGTATCCCTACATTCAGCCTCTATCGACACTTCGGTGAAACTACGTAATATTATATAGATGATTACTTATATGCAGTAAGCATTATGTCTATTGTATGCTTACCCATATCTATAATGACGGTGGCATTGAAGTGGGGGGGGGGGGGGAACCCCAACCCCCACACAGGCGTGAATGATCCAGGTGTAAAGTTGAAAATGTGCAATGTGGAATCCATTGATATTTTATAATTATTGATATTACTGTAGTTTGGCTGGTAAATGCCATGAGTTCTAAATGAATCCAGATATTCCCACCTGAGTTGTTGGTGGGTGCTGCTGGTAAGTCCTGCCTCTTTCCTTTCACTCTTTCATCTTGCTTTTTCCTCTTCATTCACCCTGAGACCACCGCATATGGTAGACGGGATAAATGTTAATGACTCAAACAAAATTCACTCACTTTTCTGTTTTTTTTCATGCTTTCTTTCATCACCTCGTTTTTTCTCGCGCTGTAGTGAGTTGAAGGTAAGATTTCAAACAGTCAATTCCTTCCTTTTTTCTCCCCCTCCCCCACTGCCCCTTCCTCTCTCCACATCTCCCCCTCCCCCCCTCTCTCCACACCTCCCCCTCTCTCCACACCTCCCCCTCCCAATACATCGCAAAATTTTTAAGCAGTTTTAAAATGCAAAAAAAATGTACCCGCTTGTAAACAGTTGCATTTTGCATTATACAGACAATTAATGAATTCTTTATATTGCTGTTATTTAAGTTTTGATTTTTCTAGAGTATGATGTATTCAATGCGGTTGAACATTGAACTTCTTCGTTGTGAACACATTTGTAATGCTTTTAACAGTTGTGTGTTTTTTTGTTGGTTTTTTAAATATTTTTTAAATATCTATATATAATTTGTTTCAAAGTAATATAGAAAATAGGTTCTGTAGTGTTGATGAACTGTTTTGAAGTTGTGAATTTTATAAGGAATTGTTATGATATCGCTGACCTGGTGGTTAAGCTGCTGCATTTGAAATCACAAGGTCCTGGGTTTGAATCCTAGCAATGCTAGGTCCGACGCTGTGTTCCTTGGAAAAGACACTTAACAGTAACACTCCATCAAACTTAGGTGCTGTCCAGTTATTAATATCACCTGTTTCATTTCAGTGTAACCAGGATGAGTCAGGAGGTGATGGGTCTCCTGAATGACCTTTATGCTACTGAAACCGAGCATAGCGTCCGGTGGTGTAATGGTGCTGCAAAATGCCTTGAAGGACTTTAGGAAACAACGCTAGCTAGGGACCCTGCAGAATGGCAGTTTCTTTTTTGAAGAGGTTTCAGATGGGTTTTTTTATTGAATTGACCATCATGGGGTTTTTCGTTGAATCGACCATTGATAGCTCTTTTCATTGTTGTTTTGATGGGGTTTTTCATTAAATCGACCATATGGGGTTTTTCATTGTATCGGCCATCGACATTTGACCATCATAGGGTTTTTCATTAAATCGACCATATGGTTTTTTTTTTTTGACCATATGAGGTTTTCTCTTGTATCGGCCATCATGGGATGTTGGATGTAATGACCATGTGATTGTGACCATATGGGTTTTTCATTGTACTTCAGAATTGACATTTGGAATGACTTGGGCCATCATAGGTTTTTCATTGAATCGACCATCATAGGGTTTTTCATTGAATCGACCATCATAGGGTTTTTTCCTTGAATCGTGTCATATCATCTCAGGATCATAATATTGCTGAAAATTTCAGTTGAACTTTTTCACCAAGCTTACAATTAAAATAATTAGATCCCTGAATTCACTTTCTTCCTCCATAGTTTTGTTGAGAGAAATGGCGAGAAACTTCAATCTGAATCCAGTTTATTGTGAACAAGTTAGTGTTGTAATAAATGCTATTACTATTACCATTACTATTAATTAGTTTAATTCTCTTGAAGATTAATGGTGCCATTGTTTTTACATGCCTCTATCATTTGAAACGGCCTTCATTACGTAGTCCGGCAAGATTTTATGCAATTCAGTTTCCCCAAGGAATGGTGCAATGTCTCTGTTTCAGTTTCCCTCCACGCAATTTGTCTGTCGCCCAATCCGGGCAATTTGACACCCCTTCACCCTCCAATTGCCTATACTTCAGTTTCAGCATGAATCCGTAATCCTTATCCCATACAGTTTATGTATCGCAACATATTCTGATTTTTAACAAGAATGATTATTTATTGTCCTTTTAGTTTTTGTTTTTTTTTTCTTGTTTTTTTTTTTTCATTTTCGGTCAATGTCCTTCAGTTACATTTAAGAATTTGTCTGTGGATTTTCATTTCAATTGGGCAATTTGTCTGAATTTTTTGAAGTAAACCCATCATCTGAAACGATTGTTCTTCATTCTTTTCTAACGTTTTCTTTGATTTGATGAGAGGGAATAACAACCAAATTTGATATCTTCATACCTTAAATTATTGTTCATCTGCTTATGGCTTTTCTCTTTCTCAGCATTGTTGTTTACGTTTTGTGACAATGAAAATGCACAGTCTAAAATTGAGTTTAGGTGTGAAACAAGATAAACAAAAAAAATAAAGTGAGATTTATTGAAACAATTGCCTTGTTCTTGCCATATTCTCTTCATTAGATTTAGCAGCTGCCTGTCTTCTAGGCCCAGAGTCATATAGATATCCGTCTTATCCTGAACTGTCATGTGACTCTGTGGGCAGTTGTCCCATACCACACCTCTAGATCCTACTTTTTCCTTGTTTTTTCTTTTCACTTGTCATCCAGCTGTTTCCTCTAATTCATCATGAGATCACCACATGTGGTGGATAGGGTAAATGTAAATAAAACATCACTGCTACGTTACATCAACTCTTTACACATCATCTACACACAGCCTAGTATGACATTTATTTTACTTTGTTTTTAAATTTCAGTGTCTTAGACAGAACCTTCCATTCAGAGGATAAGTATTCAGTTAAGTCAGACAATGAAGTCATTCTAGTGAAGTCAGACAATGAAGTCAGACAGTTCGTTCTTCCTCCTTTCAGACAGTTTTCAGACAATGAAGTCAGACAGTGTGTCAGACAATTATAGTTTAGACAGATGAAGATCAGACAGTTCTCGAATATTGTCCAGTGAGTCACCACTTGGTCACATGCTTTGGACTGTCTTTAAAGGTGTTGCAGATAGGTTCTATATCTTTCCTTTCACTCTTTGTTTCACTTGTCTTTCATCTTTCTATTTTCTCTCAGTTTACCCGGAAATCATTGCATACAGTTTTCTGGTCCATACCCATGAAATGGCAAATGAAATTGTTTTCTACTTGGCTATGATTTTTTCATAATCACATATTGCTATCCATGGCTATTCAAATTATTTCACCTTACTACACATAGGTGCTACTATTACACCACACATAGACATGCATGTGACCATTGGCTAGAGACTACTACTGTCACCAGCAGATAGGTCTACACATGTGATCAAATGGTAAGACACATAAACAAGGACCATTGGCTAGAACTAATATACAAACATAGGTCTACATGAGTGTGACATCCATAGAACTGCTACTACACCACACATAATTCTCATGTGACCATTGGCTAGGACTGCTACTGCTACTGGAGTGCTAACCACACATAATTCTACATGCATGACTGCTACAATTGGCTACTACACATAGGTCTACAAATATGTGACCATTGGCTAGGACTGCTACTGTTACTACACCACACATAGGTCTAGGGAGGACTAGCTACTACACCAGACATAGGTCTAGATGCGTGTTGGCAGACTGGCTAGGACACATAGGTCTACTACACCAGACATAGGTCTACATGCATGTGACCATTATGAGAATTCGAGAGGACTACACACCACACATAGGTCTACATGCATGTGACCATTGGCTAGGCTAGACTGCTACTACACCACACATAGGTCGATGCATGCATGTGACCATTGGCTAGGACCATTGCTAGGATGACACCACACATAGGTCTACCTATAGAGCCAGATTGACCATTGGCTAGATAAAGTAACACAAAAGAGAGATGGCCTTTTCACCGAGATTTCAGAGAAAACATGACCAAAATGCTAGAGAATCTAGTTTGTAGAGAGAGAGAAAACTGAAATAGAAAGAACAGGATGCTAATCTCATGCAGATTTCAATCCCAAGCTAGTCTTGTTGTGCCCATTTACATGTCATATGGGGAAAATTTACGAGAAGTGTCTTATCCAAGGAATGCAACATCAAACTTCAGACCTACCTTTGCTAGGATTCGAACCAAGGAGACCTCATGATCCCAAGTCAAGCAGCCCAACCATTCTGCCATTGACACACTTGCTGCTGGTAGGTCCTGCAGATGGGAGATTCACCCTGAAATCACCGATGTGGTGGACGACGTAAATGACAGTCACGTGGTATCGTGCAGAGAGTCAACACAATAAGATGACACGATATCGCGACACATCTAATTACACGTAATTCCAAACTCATCTACTTTTAACTTAATTTTTTTATAATCTCTAATAAATAATAGTTAGCACATGTACCAATCTCTCCCATTTTCATAGGCCCGGAACTACTGACTAAGGGAGATAATACCGTAAAATTGATTGGGGTTAAAACGTTCGGCCAGCAGAGATTCTTCCTAAAAACATAATAGGAGAAATATTGACAACAGAGGCTTCTTGAGAGAAGGGTTGGCATGGAGCACAACTTTGACTTTGAGATCAGATTTTCCTTTAGTATTTGTATTAGAGAGAGACATGCGGACGAACGGAGATAGAAACAAATAATGTGACAATATGTATCCACATATTATTATTATTTCATTATCCATGATTATCCACATTCAGTATCCACATTCAGACATTATTATTTCATATTATTATCCACATTCATTATCCACATATTCCACATTCAGTATCCACATTCAGTATCCACATTCATTCCACATTCATTATTATTATTATTATCCACATTCAGTTCCACATTCATTATCCACATATTATTTCAGTATCCACATTCATTATCCACATTCAGTATTCAGTATATTTATCCACATAACTTTAAATAAGTGTATATTACAGTTATTGTTATTTAAAATGTCTAGAACAATAATAACAATAATTATTATTATTATTAATATTAATAACAATAATAATAATAATAATAATAATGATAATAATAATAATAATAATAATATAATAGTAATAATAATAATAATAATAATAATAATAATAATAATAATAATAATAATAATAATAATAATAATAATAGAAAATAATTATAATAATAGTAATAATAGTAATAATAAGGATAGAGACTACTACCATTAATAATAGAATAATAATGATAGTATAATAAATAGAGATAATATTGAGAGAATAATAATAATAATAATAATAATAGAGATTAATGAGCGAGCGAGAGAATAATGATAAATAATAATAATAATAATATAGAGAATAATAATAATAATAATAATAATAATAATAATAATAATAATAATAATAATAATAATAATAGAAAATAATAATAATAATAATAGAATAATAGAAATAATATTATCATATTATTATTATTATTATTATTATTATTATTATTATTATTATTATTATTATTATTATTATTATTATTATTATTATTATTATTATTATTATTATTATTATTGTTATTATTATTATTATTATTATTATTATTAGTTATTATTGTTATTATTAGTATTTATGGTGAAAATGGATACAATAATTCTTGAAACATCATCAATGCATCTCTATCAAAGTCGAACTTGCTTTGAATGAATACATTCACAAATATGCAAATAAAGGGCAAACAGAAATGACATCCATTAGGAGGAATCAGCAATCAAACCATGGCAAATTGATAATTATCTGAGAATTACAAAACATTATTAAGAGAATGTTAACATGAAAAGGTATGCATATTATTGGCTATACAAGTCATGGGTTCCAGAACTTGTTTCGTCTCTGTCTTGCTTTCTATAGATTATAGATTCAATGTTTTGAAGATCAAACTTTTAAGATGGGGTAGTAATGTCAGAATATTGTGCACGTGGTCTCCATAGTCGCAGTCCTCCATAATCCAGATCGTCTGGTCTTGCCAATTAAGCAGATGTCGTTGTCGCATTTTCGCATATGGGCTGTTGTCTTCGTTGTTCTTGACGATGAAGTTTCTTATCCTTTGATTGGTAACGCAATACTCAATAATGAGATCATCAGTCTCTGCAAGAATAACATGTGTCGTTTGAAATGTGTCTAACACGAGCTTTAAAATGTCCTTGTTGCGATCTGGCTGTGTAATATGCCTTCCTGTGTCTTTCGTGATTTTGAAGATCTGGACGCTTATTTTATCACAGTGAAGTTGCTTGACCATGTCAGCAAAGCGTGTGTGATTACTGTTACCACCTTGTTGGTTTTCCATGGATGAGTTTTCCTCACTTGTGCGAGAGCTTTCTTTGTCATATTCGGTCTCACTGTCTGACGTGATAGATGTGTCAGAAATGTGTAGATCTATCTTCTTCTCGGTGTGTTTCGTATCTGTCGCTGTGTCGTCTAGGTTGTTTGATTCACTGATTGTATTTCCGACCATAGACGTGTCGTCAAGGGGCGATGTTACGGTTGACACACTGAATAAATGGATAGCACTGTCGTTACTCTGGATTGAGTCCGTACTGTTGTTGTTTGTTTGTTGAATGTCAGCACTTCCATTTTCTTTGTTTTCAATAAAATCCGTGCTCGTAGATGTGTCGTCAAGGAGCGATGTTACGGTT
Organism: Doris montereyensis; assembly: GCA_037039925.1. NCBI lineage: Eukaryota > Metazoa > Mollusca > Gastropoda > Nudibranchia > Dorididae > Doris > Doris montereyensis. The sequence goes on along the minus strand of JAXRKP010000330.1, from coordinate 3,815 downwards.
GACACGCTGAATAAATGGATAGCACTGTCGTTACTCTGGATTGAGGCCGTATTGTTGTTGTTTGTTTGTTGAATGTCAGCACTTCGAATTTCTTTATTTTCAATAAAGTCCGTGTTCGTAGATGTTGTTGCTGTCTTCGTTGCTACTCTTGTATGGTGTTGTTGTTTTCTAAAGTTGTCTCGTCTTATTTGGCTCGGCGACTTCCGTCTGAAGCTGGCAGGAGTTGAATGATGACCCGTCGACACACTCATGTCGGCCATCTCCATGCCATCAAATCGAAGGACGAGGGTAGTGCGCTCTTTATTTCCAGCTACTTTGAAGGAGGAGAGGTGAGATTCCTCTAAAGATGATTCAGCAAATAACTTGTTAAATCAGTTAAGGATTCATTTTGCTCTAACAAACTGACAAGATTAAACTTAGATAATGCCATCTAATTCTATGCATTTTACAAAACGTTCCATTACATGAACATTGACCCGTTATTTTTTATTTTTGTAGTTAGTTTTTAATTTTTTAACAACTGCTAGAAGGTGTGAAGAATGAATCTGTTTCAAAATTCCTAATTAGTGGCAGTCTCGTTATATAAAGCAAACCTTTGTAAGGTATCAAATTCGGATTAAAGACATTAAAAAGTAATCGATTTTAAGATTAAACTTGTCAATTAAAATCGAAGGGATTATTGTGCAGTAGTCATTTAAAGCAAATATATTTCCATGGGGTAATCGTTATTTGTCATTTGTGGCCCTAAATGGCTATTGACTTCCGTACATGAAAATTTTTATTTAGAACAAACGTATTCAAATGGCGTTCGGCAAGGAGACGTTTCGAATCTCAACGCATAAATTTTTTAATCATTTATATATCTAGAGCTGTTAATAGATCTAGTTCTTAATTGGATATTACAGTAAGGGTTGGAGTTGGGGCTGATAAATAAAACACATATGAAAAAATCATCATGACACCAATATTTGGACAGTAGAATAGAATACTACCGTGGGGCCTCTCTGCCAGGTTATTTGCTCTACTACTGCAAATAACTGTAGCCATATTATATACATTGTCAGAACGCACGCAACGGGCAATGAGTCAGATGTTTTGCTCGGTCCGCAGCTTTTTAGGTGAGCAGGGCGCACTGAACAAAAAACACGACGCTTTTTCTTCTCTGGTGTGGATGTGCTTGTTTCTCTGTTTTGTTCGCTGCACTGGTCGCACTCTCTCTGATCTCTCTCGCTGCAAGCATGGAAACTCTCTTCTGCATGCACTCTCTCTCTCTTTATCTCAACGCTTGAGCACTCTGCTCGAATGTCTCTCTCTC
>JAXRKP010000033.1:637212-723160 GCA_037039925.1 Doris montereyensis | reverse complement strand
CAAAGCAGTAGGTACCATACTTTTTTAATATTGTACATACGTCACTTCAAAAATTGGATCTTGTCACATCGTGTTTGATGGATACAGTGATGAACCTTCTACAAAAGATGTTAGATTGTTATACACATGAAAAGAAATGCAGGTGTGGGTGTGCGAATTATATTTGATTGAAATTCCTTCTTCAGACGAGCAAAGATATGTTCTTGGCCAACTTCCTAAACAGGCGCGACTTTGTCTCTCTCCTTGGCAAGGCATTAGAGCAGTCATGCCAAATTGTGAGATATGCAAAGCAAGATGCAGATCGGGACATAGTAATCACAGCAGTGGAGGTCTCGGAACAACACAATGTCGTTGTTATTGTGGAAGATACTGATTTGCTTTGTCTACGCTGCGCTCATTTTCAAATCAAGAACCACGACATAATACATCTGACATCAACAAGACAAACTCGGCGTGTGTACTGCATCAGAAAAATACAATCTTGCCTAGGTGAAAATGCGCTGAGATTACTTTTCTCTCATGCTCTTCTGGGCTGCGACACAACGTCTCGTCTTTTTGGCATAGGGAAAGCGACTGCCTCACGAAAGCTGCAGGATAAAGAATTCCAGATGCTTGCTGACGTCTTTTTTAAATTCTTCAGCACAAAAACAGGACGTCATTAAATCAGGAGAAAAGGCATTGTTAACTATCTATGGAGCTGGTTCTTTAGAAAGCTTAGACGTTGCAAGGAAACAGCGTTTCGCAGAAAGGATTGCGAAATCAGCGGTGTATGTAGAGCCCCGAGCATTGCCACAAACCACAGCAGCAGCAAGTTTCACAGCCTTCGTGTGTACTATCAGGTTCAAGAATGGCTCGACGCGACACTCACAAACCAAATGGATCCTACCAAATGGGGCTTCCAAATTCAAAATGACCGTCTTGTCCCCATCATGATTGACCTGCCCCCTACCCCTGCGAGATTGTTGGCAGTTGTTACTTGCGCATGTAAATCTGGATGCTCAACAAGTCGCTGCCCGTGTCGGAAACATGACCTCAAGTGTACAAATGCTTGCTCTGGTTGTCACGGACGCATGTGCTTCAACGTCGTTGCTTCACTAGAAACAGACGTGGAGGATGACGGTGATGACAACGACGACATAAACTAGAGTATTGCTTTGAATACATCGCAAGTACTGCGTGGCCTACAAGGTAAGATACGCCTTTGTATAATAAATGGGATGTGCTGCGTGCTTGTGTTTCAGATCTGTGTACATGTACCTGCTTGAAATCACTGTAAAGAATAAATTAATGTTATAGTATATACCATTACACAACTTTTCACACCTAATATGGTAACATCATGTAGGCTTCTATTTGTTTTACTTTTATTCCTTCTTAATTATAGTCGTAAGTGTAAACTAGTCACATCTGTTTTCGGGATAAGACAAACAATCTGTCCATATCCCATTTTCGCCGAAGTATGGTTACCCGTACAGGTTATAAATCAAAAACAGGCTTTTAAAATGTTTTTATTAAAATTTGAACCGCTTAGCACCCTCCTAGAAAGATAAACAATGGCTGATTTTACTCCTGATACAATGCGTACAATGCGGATTTGATATACAGAAGGAAACATTTATGTTGCAATTAGTTAGAGGTTCAATGTTATCTTTACTGGACTAAAATAGATGAAAAAAACATTGGATGCCATTCCTCCTTTCCTTTGTAGTCGCTTTAATTAGTCAGTCATTCGCTTTGTTGCAAAAGAAGGATTAGAGGATACACCACTCGTGAACACTAGTTTTTATTTAAAAACCCTCAAACAAACGTCCATCGTGGAAGAAGAAGAAGAAGAAGAAGAAGAAGAAGAAGAAGAAGAAGAAGAAGAAGAAGAAGAAGAAGAAGAAGAAGAAGAAGAAGAAGAAGAAGAAGAAGAAGAAGAAGAAGAAGAAGAAGAAGAAGAAGAAGAAGAAGAAGAAGAAGAAGAAGAAGAAGAAGAAGAAGAAGAAGAAGAAGAAGAAGAAGAAGAAGAAGAAGAAAGAAGAAGAAGAAGAAGAAGAAGAAGAAGAAGAAGAAGAAGAAGAAGAAGAAGAAGAAGAAGAAGAAGAAGAAGAAGAAGAAGAAGAAGAAGAAGAAGGAGGAAGGAAGAAGAAGGAAAGAAGAAGGAAGAAGAAGGAGGAGGAAGAAGAAGAAGAAGAAGAAGGAAGAAGAAGGAGGAGGAAGAAGAAGGACGAGGAGGAGGACGAGGAGGAAAAGAAATTTGAAACTGTTACGCACAATGCGCTGCATAGCACTTTTGTAAGAGTGGTTTCCCTTGGCGTTCTTTATACCGAAAACATTAAAAGTCTATCGTTGCTAATGCCAGCACAGCAATCACTAGGGAAGCGAGCAACGAGAAGAGAAAGTGGCAAAGAAGAGAAATATCGGTAGAGACCTGAGTTTGGAAAGTGAAACTTCTGGTTAGAATTATCATTTCAGCCCAAATCTTCCCACAGTTGTATCTGACATGTGTGCGATGAGATCATACGGCGCGTTGCAGCGCACTGCATCAAATGTGAAAAGTGATATTCAGGTAAGTAACACGTCACTATTTGTAGTATAATAGTAGTATAGTACAGTCACACACCGCCACAGTCATTAAGGCGAACGCAAGTTTTAAACTACAGCTACAAGTCAATTAAAGGTATATTGTTATGCATCACTGCTTTAAAACATAGTTCTATTTTTTCAATAGGTAAAATATGGTTTAAAATGACATTACTGTTTGAAATCTTTTAGAATTTTTAGAAAATTAGAAAAGAGCTTGACACTTGCTTTGCACTGATATCAATCAAATGTCTTCTAAAGTAAATATGTGCATAGTGTAATGTATCATAAAGACCTGAAACTGAGGTCATTGGTTGATTCAATCCCACAGTGCCAAATGAATTGCCCTACTGCCCCCGCTGAAACCCTCTAATCAAAAGAAAGGTGTTTTATTTCCACATAATAGACCACATTGACATACAAGAGAAAAATAAATAATGTGATACAAAACTAAATGAGAATGAGGAATCAGAATATAACACTATCTTACAAGTATGTGAGATTGTGTCCATGTTGTGTTGAGATGAGAACAGAAGAAGAACCAAAATGAATTATTGTTTTTGTAATTATATTCTCTCAATAGGACTCGAACAACAATTTTCACTGCTAAGTCCATGATTTGCAAAATTCAAAAAGGTATTATTTAGGCATATGAACAGAAAACTTTACAAAAATCCATCAGGAATTTATTGTTTTATAATTTTTTGATAGATAAGTAAAATTGATAATCCTTCAAGAATAAAGGGGAAAAGAATGAAATATACCAAATCTAGACCTAACAGTATATATTATTGGTTGCATCACAATAAGTGAAATTTGTCTCATTGAAAGGTACAGTATTAACTGAATTCAATCTTTGAGATGAAAATAATTTGAGAACTAAGTTCTCTACTATCTAGAGTAGTCCAACGTCAACACAGCAACGTCAGTACAGCTGGTCATTTCTGTTTGGTGTATCTGTTAAAAGATCTCTTTATTTCCTTAAGAATTCTCTTTATTTCAATAAGAGTTCTCATTTCAATCAATAATAAATGTTTTTCATTCCATATAGATCGAATAGATATGTTTTTATCATATTATGTCTTAGTAAAAAAGTGGCCATGTTGTTATGAAGGAAATTTGGAACATTTCATCACATCAAAACGTATAGTTTATAAATACAAATGGGTAACTTTTATTACAAGATAGGCTATTTTTAGGATAATTTATTGATGCAAATAAAATCCTTTCTTTACATGGCCTCTACTTCTGATTCTTAGGTAGCTGTACTGATGTTACACCACTCTAGATCTAGTTCAAGATCTGTGGCCTTTTCTCGTTCCTCTTATAATTATGGACTTTGAAGAAGGTCGAGGTTCGTCTGTTGAATTTTTGAATGGAGATGTTTCACAGCATGGAGTCACTTTTGTTTTCAGATCTGTCACTTACACTTTCACTGCCTCACTCAAGCAGATTCATCACCCAAATTTTTCATAATAGAGTTAAAAAAACTTAAAGTCTTGGCTGCAGACAAGTGCTGAGATTGAGAAGGTTATTTGGCCATATTCTTTTAGGTAGCAGCAGCGATGAAAGTTTAGAGAAAAATGGATACAAAATAAGGTGAAAACTATTAAAAAGTTAGCTTGAACAGAGCACTAGAAGTATACATAGCTATTTACTATCATAGAGGGATAGTTTAGAATTCTCAGCTTTCTTAGCTTCTTACAAACTGACTAAGCCAGTGTTATCAGACTCAGCTGTTTTCCGTTGCACCACTCTGCTGTCAGTAGGACGTTGGACTGAATCAGGTGATTCTTCAAAAAATTCCTTTGACTTGTGTAGCATAAAAAAGGCATTTTCAAATATTTACTATTGCTTGATAAGATTTTTAGAAGGCAGCCCGTGAAGCTTTTTATTTTCAACATTGTTTGCTATTTCTGTGAAGGAGAACATTTCCAAGCTGTTTAAGAAGAGATGGACAGACATATTTGATTTGCAACTTGATATATCAGGATGTTGTTAACATTGGAAGGTGTGCGCAGTAAAGCTACAACAATTTGCCTACAATTGCTCTTGTGATAAAAGGCTGGAAATATATCCAGTGCATAGTCCTTGCCACATTGAAAGATTTAATTCCTCCTCACTTACCAAGCTTTAAATTCGTTTAGACTTAACCTTTCTTCTTCTGCTCCTATCATTACACACTGTGTTTTCGACGGTCCGATGAATGGCGGTAGCCTGTAACTTTATTATTCACAAGCTGAATTCCCACTCAATGAGCAGGTTGTTATTAAAGCATGACGATGTAATTGTTAGCATAAAAAAGCTGACATCCCACTTAATGAGCAGGTTATCATTCTAATCCGAGCACAACCTCAGCCAAACATTATTTAGTTGGTCTAGAGTAGCTCTAGATCTATCTCTAGATCTAGATCTAAATGTAGAGGTAGATCTAAGAGGGAGGATTTTCATAGTCGAGCAAACTCTTTAATGTGAGCTAACTAAGAGATCTAGAGATTGACCTGCTGAAAAAAGAAACAAGTTAAAGCTAAATCGAGTTTAAAATTTGAGCATTGTGTGTTCAGTGGTGGACAGGGGACAATGGGCATGGATGGGTGAACTATGGCCGATTTTTCATGGACTTTGTGGGTTACTGAAAAGTGTGGCGTTCGGCAGCAATCGCAATGGAATTGTGTTTAAAGAAAGAAAATGTTTTTCAAATTAAGAATATGCATAAAACATGCACAGGTAGTACACAAAAGTGGTGTTAAAATTTGAGCATTATCTGTTCAGCGGTTTGAGAGCCTATTCTGATTGGATTACAACCATATGTCGTAAAATCCGCAAAATATATATTATGTATATAGATGATAACAATATGTAAAGCCTAGATTAAAAAGATATTTTTAAAGTTTAATCAATATTCTGAACAACATTGTTGAGTTAGGATGAGCTGCCCTGGAGTGCTGATAGACAAAGAACAGATAAGAATAGTCAATCATGGTCAATTTACATGAGTTTAAAACGCTTCTAAAAACCTTGTATCTAAACTGAATTGCCAATCATTGTCTCTTTCCAGTATCATGAACACATCGCAAAACCTGCCTTATTTACAGAAGACGCTATTTTAATTTGTAAAAGGATGATAAAGACAATTCACTTCAGTACAATCCTCTCTCACTGTGTAACAGAAGGGTCTATTATATGCACTTTGAGAGCTGGTACCTCCTATCTCATTGCACTCTACCAAGATTCACTCATGATGCAAATAATATGATTGGCCCATTAATAATAAAAAAAATGCTTTAAGCTTTGCCAAATCAATGAAAATGGAAATATTTTAAGGACATCCTGCATCCATACGGAAAAGGCGGGCTTCACACCACAAAGTAGTCTGGAGGTGTTACGAGGTGTGCTATGGCAGTATGGTAACAGCCCCAGGTATCGTTTTATCAGGATTGATGAATAGAACACTTCATTCCTTCTTTACAGTGAACTCATTTAGTTCTATATAAGGTAAGCATATTTTTAGTATGATCACCAATCTCCGTCTCTTTCCTACTAAACACAATCTTTTCAACAATTACAGGACATCCTCCAGTCTGGAAATTATTACATTACTGAAGAGCTTGCCAGGGAGCTGTCAGTGATCAACAATGCTATAGAACATCTGTCATTAGATGACACCTTTTTGGCAACATCTTCAAACTGGCAAAAGAAACCAGGAAATTTCTCAGCAGACCAGACAAATCAGGATTTGTCCAGTGAGTGATAACATTGGAAAGTATATGCTTTATAAGATCTCTTCTTGTTTCACTTCTGGTTATCATGAATTAACTTTTTTTTCTAACGATTTTTTTTAACATTGGAAATTGTTGTCTTTCATTCAGTTTTTCACCAAAGTGTGTTTTCTTGGCATGATGATATTATTGAAAACAGCATAAACAAAACTACACCACATTTCTATCTTGCTTTTAGACAATTTGTGCTTTACATGCAAAATTTATATATTTTTTCTATTCTGAAAATTGACACGCTGTACACTGATTAGAAAAGGTCTAGAAAAGGATTTTCTGTCAAGTCAAGGATTTTCTGTGAAGTAAAGGATTTTCCTAGTCGATGTTCATAGGCTCATTGTGTAATCTTCTACAACTGAGATCCTTGGGGATTTAGCTTTCAATTTCTTCTCTCTTATCAACCTTATTGCATAGTCTCTCAAAATTCTAATGCTCATTGTATTGTACGGCATTGATAGTTTATAAATATATTGTCGTCTGAGAGTGGTCATCTTTTCTGGGGTTGAAAATGATAAACCAATCAGAGGAAGGAATTGAAAGTTGAATCCTCAAGGAGTATCAGAATTATGAGAGACTATGTAATAAGTCTATAAACATAGACTATTATAAGGGTAGGGCGGAGCTTCACCTCAAAATATGTCGTTATTTTACAGGTTTTAAAAAAATATGTTATTAAGTATGCATAAATGAGGTGAAACCAAGTTTACTAATCAAAATACATATCTGAACACTAAAGCATGAAAGAAAATAAGTTGCTTGCCATATCATATGAAAGAAAGTATCATCTCCAAGCTGTATGACAGCAACACCACATTTCTTTTAGATTTTGATGCGCATTTGAATTTCATAGCATCAGGAACATCCTTTTCAAACAGCATCATCAAAGTAATAATGTCATTTGAAAAAAACACATTTTAATGTGTCTTTGTATGTCCCGTTGTTCACTTTTGTACAAGTACTTTGTAACACTGGGCTACAATATGTACAGGCATAAATCTTAAGTTGTTTGGAACCTGTACATGCCAAAAGACTTGGAATTAATAGATGCGCTTAGATGATATTTCAAGCAATTTGATTGAGAAAAGTTTACACTCAGTTTTGCCTGATTGGGATGCAGGTCTTCATTGTCAAAAGCTTAAGCCGCAAAAAGCTCCCAGACTTTAAAGGTATTACTGCTTCATTCCTTAAGTGTCAGTTCGAGTCAAAAACTTTTAAATCAACAGCAGTAGATTTTTAATTAATACCATATGGTTTTGTGACAGCAATGATAGCTTTCAATACTGTGAAGCAGATTTTGAATTTCAGAAATAAAAACAATTTTCATTAATGTACAAATAATTAATCTAAATAAGAAAGTACATTTGTAAGGAAGAGAAGGCTGCTGCCAGGAATTCATTTTCTTTACATCTTTTATTTCCAGGTGCAATGTCTGCTTTGAATAAAGCTGGGTCAACGTTATACGAGTATAAAAATCGTTTGGCCAACAGAGTTGTAGCTGATAAGCAGGAAAACCAGATAAGAGAATTGCATCAGTGGGCAGTCTCAACCTTGAGAGAAAGTCAAAAGGTGTGTTTGTACTTACGATGGACGTCATTCGATACATCACACTTCAATAAATATTTATAGCAATTAGCAGGAAAGAGAAATATATATTTTACGATTGTAATGCAAGAAAAACTTCAATAAGTCAATGAACCATTAAGAACAAATTTATAATGTTAAGTCCTCACAAAGCTGATTGAAAAGCACAATTGGAATATTAGTTAAGTTTAAAGCTCCTTTTGCATCATTTAGATTATATGATATGGCATTGTTTAATGATAACTAGATAAAGTCAACTCTTTTTTACTTGATTCTGCAAGCAAACTTAATTTGATGTCATGCTAACATTTGTATTGCTTCTTGTGCTCAACACCAGTAGAAAGTGCCTTAATTTCAGCAACATTGTTTTTTATTGCCTTGTTTTGTTTCAGTAATAATAATAATAAATATAATAATAACAATATTAATAATAATAATAATAATAATAATAAGATCATTTATATAGCGCTTTCCATTTAAAAAGGTTTCGAATCTGCAACATTATAATGAAACAAACAGATTTGGAAATGTGAAAATATATTATAATCAAAACATTCAAGCAAATGCATTCCCTTGTAATTAATTAAAAGGGGAAGACGAACTATTATCTGTAAACACGAAAATTAAAATACATAAAGCTGACTCTTGTCAACATTATTTCCTCAATAGGGGTTAGATGCTCTTACCTGCGATGCGGCAGACCGCATCAACCAGTTTGGTGACACTATCGGAGTCACAGATCGTTACACTGGGTACAGACAAAACCTGACACGAGCTAACCGGGATCCATTTTGTATGGAGACGTCTTGGATGGGCAAGTCTGGCCCACAAGGCATGGTCCGCTCCCACACCAGTAAGTTATCCCATCTTTATTGTGGTATTTTCAAAGCAGAACAAGTCTTTAAAATGACATTTTCAGAGCAAAAGAGTTTTTTAACATGGCATTTTCAAAACAAAATTCTTTAATGTTGCATTTTCAAAACGAAACAAGTCTCTGATATGGCATTTTCAAAGGAAAGTAAGTCATACACTTTCTGATTGATTAAATATTTATAATTTTCACACCAAGCAATGTAAACAAATTGTTTTCATTAAATAGATAGAATTTGTTTATATATTAAATGCTGTTGTTCTCATTTATGTGCTGATGTATCCTTTCCTTTCCTATTAATGTTGTTCTCATTTATGTACTGATGTATCCTCTCCTTTCCTATTAATGTTGTTCTCATTTATGTGCTGATGTGTCCTTTCCTTTCCTATTAATGTTGTTCTCATTCATGTGCTGATGTATCCTTTCCTTTCCTATTAATGTTGTTCTCATTTATGCTGATGTGTCCTTTCCTTTCCTATTAATGTTGTTCTCATTTATGTGCTGATGTCCTTTCCTTTCCTATTAATGTTGTTCTCATTCATGTGCTGATGTATCCTTTCCTTTCCTATTAATGTTGTTCTCATTCTGATGTGTCCTGATGTTGTTCCTTTCCTTTCCTATTAATGTTGTTCTCATTCATGTGCTGATGTATCCTTTCCTTTCCTATTAATGTTGTTCTCATTCATGTGCTGATGTATCCTTTCCTTTCCTATTAATGTTGTTCTCATTTATGTACTGATGTGTCCTTTCCTTTCCTATTAATGTTGTTCTCATTCATGTGCTGATGTGTCCTTTCCTTTCCTTTAATGTTGTTCTTTTATTAATATTGTTCCTTTCCTTTAATGTTGTTCTGATGATGTCCTCTGCTTTCCTATTAATGTTGTTCTCATTCATGTGCTGATGTGTCCTCTCCTTTCCTTTTGCTTGTTAATGTTGTTCTCTTTTCTGTGCTGATGTGTTCTCTCCTTTCCTTGTTAATGTTGTTCTCATTCATCTGCTGATGTGTCCTCTCCTTTCCTTGTTAATGTTGTTCTCATTTATATGCTGATGTGTCCTTTCCTTTTGCTTGTTAATGTTGTTCTCATTTATGTGCTGATGTGCCCTCTCCTGTCCTATTAATGTTGTTCTCATTTATGTACTGATGTGTTCCATTTATGTAAATCTCCTATTAATGTTGTTCTCCTGATGTAATATTTGTTCTCATTTATGTACTGATGTGTTCTTTCCTTTCCTATGTGTCCTCTCCTTTCCTTGTTAATGTTGTTCTCATTTATGTACTGATGTGTCATCTCCTTTCCTATTAATATTGTTCTCATTTATGTTGTTCTCACTGATGTGCCCTCTCCTGTCCTATTAATGTTGTTCTCTTTGTTCTCATTTATGTACTGATGTGTCCTCTCCTTTCCTATTAATGTTGTTCTCATTTATGTACTGATGTGTCCTCTCCTTTCCTATTAATGTTGTTCTCATTTATGTACTGATGTGTCCTCTCCTTTCCTATTAATGTTGTTCTCATTTATGTACTGATGTGTCCTCTCCTTTCCTATTAATGTTGTTCTCATTTATGTACTGATGTGTCCTCTCCTTTCCTATTAATGTTGTTCTCATTTATGTACTGATGTGTCCTCTCCTTTCCTATTAATGTTGTTCTCATTTATGTACTGATGTGTCCTCTCCTTTCCTATTAATGTTGTTCTCATTTATGTGCTGATGTATCCTTTCCTTTCCTATTAATGTTGTTCTCATTTATGTACTGATGTGTCCTCTCCTTTCCTATTAATGTTGTTCTCATTTATGTACTGATGTGTCCTCTCCTTTCCTTTTAATGTTGTTCTCATTTATGTGCTGATGTGTCTTCTGCTTTCCTTGTTAATGTTGCTCTCATTTATCACCCAAGGTGCACATTAAAGTAAGAAGTCTCAAAGCCTTTGCTTTTAAAATTTTCAGTCAGTTTTCAATTTGACTGTGCTAGTTTAGACAAAAACAATTTGTGCTGATGTTGGAAAACCATTAACACCTTTTTTAAAGAATTTTCATTCAGTCTTTCTTTTCAGCATGTAATGAAAAATGCATTCATAGATTTCAAGGACCCTATATGTTAAGGTTATGTATTAATTCTTTTCAAAATATCCAACAATTAGGTTGTTGTATAATCTTACTTGAATGCCTGTAAAGAGAAAGTGTTGATTGAATTTAAACCATCTGAACTGAAAATGGTACGGATTAAATTCACATAATACAGGATTTTTTCACACCCTCTTATTGTCTTTCAAGAGTTCTATCTTTCAAATGACAAGTGATTGAAAGAAGGAGTTCACCTTTAGTACAAGGGAGAACACATTAATCACAGCCTTTTCTGCAGTCAGGAAAGTTCAACCATAAATGTCTGTTTCTCTGATTCCAGCAATTGGTAGTCCATGCCAGGGTCAAGGTCAGAGGACTTTGTCACGATCAATGACGACTTTGGGAGATGCCAGTCGCTTTGGGGCTGTGCCACCATCTAATATCGGAACTCTTCAAAAGGAAATTAGATATGATCCTTTGAATCAGCCCATGAGAGTCACAAAAGGTTTGTGAATTGCTTTTTGTACCTGTCTGTCATGTTCTTGTTCATGATGTTTTCTTACTTGTTTGTGTGTGTTAATAGGTATTGGTTGAGTGGGGAGGGCCATGCAGTTACATCAGGCATGACAGTTATTATCTTTTATTTGGGGAGGGGGGGATTCTGGGAATGCTATTTTTGTTCCGAAAACGGGACAAATCTAGTCTATCATACTAGTGGATAAAGTAGTTCGTTCCTGTCACAATGATATCATAAAAAAAAGCTCAGTATAGATTCTTTGAATTTATACGAATTTTTTGAAACGATACAGGCCTATCTTTCAACACAGCTAATATACGATGATAGCCCGAAATAATATCTTAAGTATGCTAAGTTTGTACTCATTTTGATTGTCACAATAAACACTATCCAATACAAATTTGAGGATCTATTATGAATATTACCTTAGATCGTCTGGAAAATATGGGACATATTCTGCACATCTATTATCAAAAGGCACCATCTCAAAATGAGTAAAAGGGTGTTGGTGGGGTCCTGAGCATGTTTTTTTATTATTTAATATAGATGATTTTAACCACTACCATTGTACTTGGCATGTCTAAATTAGCTGAAAAAGATATTAAACATTTTTTTTTATATGGTTGCCATCGGAACGCCGCCATCTTGGATTTTCATTGCGAAAAATAACAACTTCATTTCAAATAGGCTTTTTCAGTTATAAACGAAATTGGTTATAACTTTGCACACATGTTAAATGGTTCAATATCTAGCCACACCTAGGAGCTTTTTGGATAAATGAAACGGTTTTCATTTTATGAATTTTTGAAAATATGTATAGCAACCTTTCCAATTTTTGGCAAATTTAATCACCAAAAATTTGTTTTGTAAAAATTTGAAGAGATATCAAAAAAGCTACTGGAGGAAATTTTTATTTAATTTATAGATGTTATATACCAAATTTGGGAGCAAACAGACAATACATAAAAAAGGGGATTGCATATTACTGTCAACAAGTAACATTTTGAAAAAAATCGCATTTTTTACAATTTTTCCGTTATTTTAATGTTTTTTTCACACATAAACCTATACAAGAATAATATAATACTTTGAAGCATCATACAATCGTGAGATGCTATCAAATACTTCATGTCAACCCTATGTCAACTGCTCCAGATCCCTTATATTCTTGTCGGGATGGCATTTTTCTTATATCAGATGCGCGGAATGTTTCACGTAATATTCAGCCGATCTTAAATAATATTGACAATAATTCATCAAAAATAGATTCTTCAGCAAGCGTACTTTATGGTAATTAAAATGAGTAGCAACTTTTATATTTAAGACAAAATTTCCGGCTTTTTATGGTACAGCCGAAGTATTGAAGGTTAGGCCAGCATCATTTTTTTTTAAATCGTATAAAATGAAAGAATTGATTTTGAATCTTTGTTATTGAATGAATGTTAAGGGAATGAACTGCTCCATCCAGTAGTGCAATAAAAGAGTTGTGTCCCATTTGTGGTAAAGCTGTCTTCTCAGGACCCCCCCCCCCTTTTTTTATTTTAACTGATTGATTTGTACCAAAATTTACAATGACAGGGAAACAAAAGCTTATTAACTCCTTTCTTTGATCCATTTCTCCTCTGACAGGATACAGAACAATTGATTCCCTCTACCCCAAAGGTGCCGGAGGCCTGGCAGGTGGTGTACCTAGACAGTCTAGTGCTATTGATGAAGTCCGCATTCTAAATGCTCAAAATGCTATTGATATGCACTGTAAGAGAGAAATGCTTGCCAATACAGCCCCTCAAACTAAACAACCTTATGAAATGATGAGCGTTCAGGAACAGGTAAAGAACAAAAAAACAATTAATGTTTCCAAAATGCCTAGAAACAGTTTTCAAAATGCCTGAAATAATTGTTAACAAGGTATCGAGAATGAGTGTTCCCAAAACGCTTGAAATCACTGTTCCCAATATACTGTTGATGAAGGTTTTAAGATTACTGAAAATCACAGTTCGCACAAAATCTAAAATTGTATTAATCAAGTATAGCGTACTGATCTAGTTGCAGATGAGTACTGACATCCATTGGTCCCAACATGCCTAGAATCAATGTTTCAAAATGGAACAAAAGATCGATGTCCACAAAGTACAATAAAGATTTCATACACTTAGTGTTACATCTGTATAGTCCCAAATAAGACGGAGCAAAAATGATCTCTAACAAGAATAAGGATCATAATTTTCAAAGACGATCTCTAGCCAGGCCAAGAATCATAATTCTCAAAGACGATCTCTAGCCAGGCCAAGAATCATAATTCTCAAAGACGATCTCTAGCCAGACCAAAAATCATAATTCTCAAAGACGATCTCTAGCCAGACCAAGAAGCATAATTCTCAAAGATGATCTCTAGCCAGACCAAGAATCATAATTCTCAAAGATGATCTCTAGCCAGACCAAGAATCGTAGTTCTCAAAGATGATCTCTAGCCAGACCAATTCTTGTTTACCTACAAATAACTTTTACTAGATAGTTATATATTGTCATTGTTTTTTGGATTCTCTGGCTGATTCCTTCTCTTAATTTTCCCTCTGAGTTAACCATTGCTCCTAGGTAATTGCAATTTTGAAATTGTTCTAATTTCTCTCTGCCCATTTGAATGTGTTTTAGCTTCCCTCATTACTAGCATTGTTTTTGCTTTCTTGTGTATTGGTACTACCTTTCCCTTTTTCCAGTTGGCTGGCACCTGTTATGACTCCCATCCTTGTTGACATATTGCATGTAGTAGTTTGTCTGCCTTTCTCCCTTGGTTTTTAATCATTTCTGCCCCTGGGCCTTTCCCAGTTTAATTTTTCGTATAGTTGTTTGGATTTCTTCCACTTTCTCATACAGTTGTCACCTTTTTTCTATTGTGATATCATTCAGATGCATCTGCCTTTCACGGATAAATCTTTTTATCCTAGATTGGTATATGTGTTTTACTATTGGTTTTTTAGTTCTTCTGTTTTAAATATAAAAGCTTTCTTCTCTTTCCTTTTCTGTTTATTGCCTCAGTCAGTAATATATTTCATTTTTGCAATCATTAGGTGATGATCACTGAATATTTCAATTCCTCTATTAACTCTTGCATTCATTGTACTGTTAAAAAAGGAAACTGCTAACTATTATGTAGTCTATGATTGACTTTCCATTACTGTCTTCATTTAATCTTGTATATTTGTGAATATCTTTATATGAATAAAAGATATTGGCTATTTTCATGTTATCCTTAGACAAAAGTCTATTAGTCTCTCTCCATTTGGAGAAGTTGTCTCTCTTTCTTTATCTATGACTCCACCAGATGCTTCTATATTGTTACCCACTCTAGTGTCTACATCTCCTAACACCATTAGTTCCTGTTTGGGTTTGAGATGCTCTGCAGCTATTTGTAAATTGTTTTCAAAGCTATCTTTTTCTTCTTTGGTTGCATTTTTATTTGGTCCATGGGCTATTAATGATTTAATTTCCTTCCTTTTGGTTTAATGTTTACCTCTAATAACCTTGAGATAATCATTTTCCAACTTTCTAATAGCCTTCCATGTCTTTTATGTATTAGGAGTGCTCTAGCTCTATCCTTCTGAGAGGATTAAAGGATGATTTGTTCCTACATTTTTTTATTCCTTGTCCTTTATTCTTTGTTTCTGTGATAGCCAAATATCTACTTTGAATTTGTTCTAATTCTACAGCTAATTCTAACTCCTCACTGTACCCTGGTTAGGTGGTAGATCTGCCACCTTAAGGCGCCCTGCCGGGTTTTGATTTTGATTTTATGTTGGGGTTAACTCCCTTAGTCTTTAGTCAGTCAAGACCTGCCTGCAAGGCAGCAGCAGACTCATGGAGGGCAGGGTAATCTAGTCCCCATATGTGTGCAAGCACCTGCCCACTGTTATGACCAGATAAATTTTCGTCAATATTATTATTTTGATTAATATTCTCAAAGATAGTCTCTATGCAGACAAAGAATCATGATTTCTAAAGGTGATTTCCAGCCAGGTCAAGAATCATGATTCCTAAAGGTGATCTCCAGCTAGGCCAAGAATCATGATTCCTAAAGGTGATGGCTAACCAGACCAAAAATCATGATTCCTAAAGATAATCTCTAGCCAGACCAAGAATTTTAATTCCCAAAGTTTAACCTTAGCCAGACCAAGAATCATGATTCTCAAAGTTGATCTCAAGTTGAGCAAATAATTGTGATGCCCAAAAATGATCTCTAGCCTGACAAACAATCAAGATTCTCAAAAATAATCATTAGCTACGTGAAGAATCATGATTCCCAAAGATGATTCTCTAAAAACATCAGAACAAACATCATGATTCCCAAAGATGATCTCTAGCCAGAACAAGAATGATAATTCTCAAAGATGATCTCTAGCCAGAACAAAAATCATGATTCCCAAAGTTGATCTCTAGCCAGAACAAGAATCATGATTCCCAAAGATGATATCTAGCCAGAACAAGAACCATGATCTCTAACAAGCCAGAACAAGAAACATGATTCCCAAAGTTGATTTCCACTGTTCCCATAACACTAATAAGAGATTTAACATTGATATCGACGGTGAAAGTCGAAACCGAGTAAGTCCAATTTGGGATATTTTGAGAAAATCAAAGAAAATGAGGTTGCACACTTTAATCTATTTTCACAGACATTCGCGGTGTGCAAGTATCAAAAACTAGACCCGACAGGAATACACGGATTGCTCATTTGGCTATTATATGGGTTTCTATTGGTTGTTGTGCCTTGGAATCCTTACTAGAATAAACATAGTGGCTTCTTAATGTAATAGAAGTACAAAAAAAGGTGTTACTACTTTTAAACTTACACGGTTTGCAATTTTCATCGTCGATATTTCAATGACAAGTTTAATAACACGAATTTCCTAAAGTTTAAATAGTTTCCCAAACTAAAGTGGTTGTTAAACTAATTGTTAGGCTACTAGACTTAAGACCGTGAGGTCCTGGGTTCAAACCCTGGCAGTAAATGGTACCAGCCTGAGATGTGACACTATTTTCCCGTCCAGAAGGGGATGTATTGTCAACTTTTCTTTTTCATGCTGCGGAGACTAAGAAGCACTTCAGTTCAACTAGCATTGATGTTAGCTCAACTAGCATTGATGTCAGCTCAAACTGTCAAATATAATCATCTTATTGCATCTTGATTGATAAAACGTTCTATCAATTAAATCATTTGCAACAATATAAGGTGTCTGTGACTGAGACAAAACACATTGTCACCACCAGTAAGAATAGAGCTGAGCAATCTTTGTCCCTGAAATAACAGGCTGGTATTTAAATGCACTGTGATCTAATTTTAGAAAATGTATTGATATTAAAATCCCTTACTATTTTTCCTTAAAACAACAGAAAGATATCAGACATTCAGCACAACTTTTCAAGAAATTAAAAAGTGTACTGAAATTGAGCCACAAATTTTCTTGAAATTACAAAATGATACTAAAATTGCATCACAGCTTTTCGTGTGATTATAAAACGGAACTTAAATGCACCATAAATATTCTCTTAAATTACAAAATGGTACATAAACTAAAATGCACCATAAATTTGTGTGCATGAACTAAAATGCACCATAAATTTGTGTGCATGAACTAAAATGCACCACAATTTGTTTTAAATCCCCAGGCTGGTATTAACACGACTTTCCCAGGTAGGACAGAGTACATGCAGCGTTACAAGGCCCCAGACTCAAATGTTGCAACCTCAGACTTCTTCATCAATCCGTCTCCAAATTTTGCCATCTATGGAAGGCCAATGCAGAAAGCTGTTTATGTTCCAAGCTTCACCGAATACCAGACTCGCTATGAGTGGCCAGACGGGGAGAAAATTGTCAAACTGCCGTGGCTGAGGAATTGAAAACATGTGGAAGATTTGATAGCGTTGTGGAAGATTTGACAGCGTTTGGAAGATTTGACAGCGTTGTGGAAGATTTGACAGCGTTGTGGAAGATTTGACAGCGTTTGGAAGATTTGACAGCGTTGTGGAAGATTTGACAGCGTTGTGGAAGATTTGACAGCGTAACAGATCTCAGCTTTAAACAATTAGATGGAACTTTGTTTCAAATCCTCAATTTAAATTTTATGCCTTAGTATATTTCTTTCTCTTGACATCAATTCATGAAAATCTGTCTATAAAATAAAATCTATGAGCCCATAGAAATTAACATCTAAAGTAAACAAATTACACATCAATGTCACAAATAATATTGTTTACATGTTGCATTTGATTTTTCTCTTCACTTGTTTGAATAACAGATGTGTTTTCCCGTTTTGTATTATATTTATATCAATGTGCACATTTATGTTTGTAATCAATTTCTCACCATTGTAGAATAACTTTGTAAAACATATCTTAAAGAGATTAAGAAAACGCTCGGATAGATTTTGAGTGTATACTGTTTGCATCACAAAAGCAGCCTCTGCACGTATGTGCCAATGGATCGAGGCCAGGCACCACACCTCAACCCAAGCCTGGTCTGAGGATATCTTTACACCTACACATTGCATCTATACCCGATGGTGTTTATTTTTATTCTCATGCCATTCACATTAATTACTTACCATCTTGTCTTATTGACTGAGTGTTCTAGATTTGTTAACATTCATGAACGGAATGACGATTGAAAACCAAACAATGTTTGTGTGGTTTAAGATTTAAAAAGACAAAAATCGAGGGCTACAAAACGGATTTACTGGACAAAACAATGGCTTTTACGGTTTTGCAAAACCGATGCCAGGCCCGTGGCCAAAGTTGCATGTGTGGAGGTGCCTCAAGTTCTTATTGTTTGGCAACATGTAGATGAAAGTTTGGTTAAACACTGGATACTTGTTTCATTTGCTCATTGGAATACAAAGTTGTTTTTTAAACCTACGTAAAAGAGAGCTGCAAATCAAGTGTTTACATGGCCAAATACTACTTCTCCACAGCAAGGCATAAGAAGGTCATCATGATATGTCTTTGTCCTACGTTTTGTGATCAAACTGAAACACAAGTGAAAATTTCACAAACTTTGGGATCTATACCAGATGAAGGTAAAGAACAGCACATATTCAGGGGATCTATCAGATGAAAGTAAAGAACAGCATATATTTGGGGGATCATGCGCCTAGAGCTGTCGTAAGATGGGAGTGGGTGCTATAGCAATGAATTATTTTACAATGTATTACTATTATCTATCAGATGAAGGTAAAGAACAGCACATATTTATGGGGATAAAGTTTGAAGTCTTCAGAAAACGGGAGGGAAATGTTAGGTGACAGAATTATTCTGTCTACTTTGGATGGCAGGCTCTTTCAGTTCGGGTCATGGAAAAATGAAATCATCTTTCGCTTCTCTGCTGTGTATAAAACATAAGATAAGATATAATCTGCTTTGGACATTTCTAAATCAATTTATTTGAGGGATGCAAATGCATTAGTATTGTGCGCCTCTTGCTCTTCAAAATCATGAAGAGAAAATGATAAACTGTCAATTTTGTTACTTGTTTTTATTAAGTTTCTAACATTGCTAACGTATGCAATAATTTAAAAGGCAATTTATTTCATTCAGTATTAAATTCTTATCACTGCAGATCAAATCTGGGATGAAAAAGTGAGATTATCTATTTTGTATCAATCTGTTTGACTCTTCAAATGGGCGCAAGCAAATGTTGCGGTATTCCATTGTGACAAATTATATGATTTTCATTTTCGTTTTTCATGGGTGTGGGAGTACCTCATGACTAGATTCTAGCTGTTATTTTGCTTTTGGTTTTTTTGGTTTTCTCACGGGCTTAAACATTCTTATTTCATAGAATTTATTTTCCTTAGAGTATCTATAAAGTGAGCATGCAAAAGGACAGAAGAAGGGATGTAGTGCTTGTTATCATGATATCAAAATTTTTCCTTTGTTTTTATTTTTGCCTGTCGATACAATTTAGAGGTTACGAGGCTACATTTTTGATGATGAATTGAAGACAGAGTTTTTTGCCATGTTCACAAGCTCTTCTAGAAATTTTTTTGGAAAATTTACAGTTCAGGTAAAAGAATGTCTATATTTTGTAGAACATATTTTTAAAACAATCTTTACGCTTTTTTGTTTATACAACCCTCTATCTTTTGAAAATCAGTTTCACCTAAATTTTATACAGAAATTGAATTATGGAAGAGCATAATCTTTCTCTTGAAATTTGCCCATAGAAATGTTTTTCTAGTATGATTTTATAAAGAGCTGTGACCAAATATTTTACATCGTGTGTAAATGTAAATAAAGTTTACAATTCTTTTACACTGTATAGTGTTGTTGGGAGAGAAAGAGAGAGAGAGAGAGAGAGAGAGAGAGAGAGAGAGAGAGAGAGAGAGAGAGAGAGAGAGAGAGAGAGAGAGAGAGAGAGAGAGAGAGAGACAGACAGACAGACAGACAGACAGACAGAAAGAGAGAGATAGACAGACAGACAGACAGAGAGAGAGAGAGACGCAGAGAGAGAGAGAGAGAGAGAGAGAGAGAGAGAGAGAGAGAGAGAGAGAGAGAGAGAGACAGAGACAGAGAGAGAGAGACAGACACAGAGAGAGAGAGAGACAGACAGAGAGATAGAAACAGAGAGTTCATAAAATTTGACAGAAACGTTGAAATTTGCGGTGTGTATATGTAATCCCTGTCTTGCATCTTGTTTTTTACATAAATTCTGTCCATCATTACTATCTCTGGATAAGAGGAGATAAGAATAAGTCAGTGAAAATCAACAGGGAAAGATGGAGATTTTGTTTCATTGAAATTCTCCCTATGCACTATATGCAGTGATCTCAAGGTGAATTAAGAGGAAACAGCAAGATGACAGATAAGTGAAAGAGCGAAAGGAAAGAAATAGGACCTACCAGCTGAGCAGTGCCCGCTAACCACCCACAGATGCAATGGATGCAACAACAATTCACACACCAACATGCATCTCAGTCTCATGCACCTGACCAAACTCCAAATATGTTCCTTATGATCTCCTACAACAAAACAGGTCATTCACACCATACACAGTTTAAATGAGACAAAAGCAGTCCTATACAACATGAGAGGAATTTATTTGATTTTATTGCGCATTAGGTAAAATTGTAAAACTATAGAATATATAACTACAGGAGTGCATATCACTTGTAAACAAAGCACCAGTATAGATTTGTATCAGTAGCACCAAAGATATAAAAAATGAGCTTCTTAAAACAGGGAGGGGGGGGGGGGAGGGATGTAAAAAAAACCATACAAAATGCTATATCTCTTTGTTCACCAGTTTGACATAAATCAACACGTTTTAATAAAGTCAGATATTTCTTCACTTGATGTAACATTTTGGTTCATTCACTTATTATATTCTTGATGTAACTAATTCATAAGAGTAAGAGTAAATTATATGCGATAGAGCAGAACAATTTGAGAACAATGGAAATAGGCATGATGGGTTGGGATGTTGGAATCCACAGACTTTTTCTCGAAAAAATATTTGTTCTCTCTCTAAGATAAAATAATGTTTTAAAGTTATGAAATATTCTTCGATGTGTCAGTGCCGCTATGGATAAAATGCATCCCAGCAAGTGCAAGCAATAACATAATTAAGCAGGCATGAATGAACTTCATGAAGCAAACGAGAGGAAGATTGAATAGACATCATGACCACAGACAACTTTAGGTAGACTCGAGACAAGAGACATATATGTTTTGCTTTCTGGGGCTCTAACCTTCTCTTTTTTCTTTTCGTTTTTGTCTACAAGCAATCATTTCATTACATTTACAAGCCTTTCAGTTCTTTCACTTCCAAAGCCAGGAATGACTGCAAGGGTGCAAACAAACTTCCCAGTTGATTGATTGAATTGGATGTATAATGACATCAACACAATGCAATATCTTTTAATTAAACTTAAACATAATAATTTTAAAAATTAAACATGAAAATGAAACACACCTACACCATATGAAACACAAACCAACTCCTTGATCGTTGAAACTCACATGCATTCATACACAGTGCTTACCCAAACAATATAAAGAGAGATATAAAAATGAAGAGATGAAAAAATAATCAGTCACAAAAAGTTGTTTCTGAGAAGAAAAAAACAAATTTCAATTTAAAAATGTCTTTGATAGTCTGTATTTTCTTTTCTCAGGAACACGATTGTTCTTTCAAGTTCTTACCGATTATTTCTCAGACCTCAATGAAAGGATTACCTTTACTTTAAGGGGGAATGACCGAAGGCTTCTTTTTTAAAATAAACTAATCGTTTCTCCAGTCAACTCTTCTGACTACTCTTGATATAATAAATTATGTGTGAACAAATTTTAAAAATTGAGAAACCTGCATTAAAACCCTTTCTTCAGTGTTTCAAATGAGAAATCTGCATTAAGGCCCTTTCTTCAGTGTTTAAAATGAGAAATCTGCATTAAGGGTCTGTCTTTCTTCAGTGTTTAAAAATGAAAAATCTGTATTACGGCTATTTCTTCAGTGTTTGAAATGAGAAATTTGTATTAGGGCTCTTTCTTAAATGTTTGAAATCGGTATCAAGGCTCTTGTCTTCAATGTTTGAAATGAAAAATCTGTATTAGGGCTCTGTCTTCAGTGTTTGAAAAGAGAAATCTGTATTAGGGCTATTTCTTCAGTGTTTGAAATGAGAAATCTGTATTGGGCTCTTTCTTCAGTGTTTGAAATGAGAAATCTGTATTAGGGCTATTTCTTCAGTGTTCGAAATGAGAATGCTGTCTTAGGGCTCTTTTTTCAGTGTTTAAAATGAGCAATCTGCATTAGGGATCTTTCTTCAGTGTTTGAAATGAACAATCTGTATTAGGACTCTTTCTTCAGTGTTTGAAATGAGAAATCTGTATTAGGACTCTTTCTTCAGTGTTTGAAATGAGAAATCTGTTTAAGGGCTCTTTTTTCAGTGTTTGAAATGAGAAAGCTGTATTAGGGCTCTTTCTTCAGTGTTTGAAATGAGAAAGCTGTATTAGGGCTCTTTCTTCAGTGTTTGAAATGAGAAATCTGTATAAGTATAAGGGCTCTTTCTTAAGTGTTTGAAATGAGAAATCTGTATCACTATTAAGGCTTGGTCTTTAGTGTTTGAAATGAGAAATTTGTATTAGGGCTCTTTCTTCAGTATTTGAAATGAGAAATCTGTAATAAGGTTCTGTCTTCCGTTTTTGAAATGAGAAATCTGCATTAGCGCTCTTTCTTCAGTGTTTAAAATGAGAAATCTATATAAAGGTCCTTTTTTAAGTATTTGAAATAAGAAATTTACCTTAGGGCCTATTCTATAGTCTTTGAAAATTTCCCTTCATGTCAGAACAGTCTGAATCACAGTATTTATAAAAATCTTAGGTCACTCTCAGTAGTCTTTATATTTCTTTAAAATCTCTCCTATTAAGTACTTTCATGACGTCTTTTAATTGACCAGTCAATGCCATTGCTATAAAAGGCAAATATCACAGAAAGTTTCACTCAAAAGACAGTGCAACTACAGAAAAAAACATCGATACATTTTTTTAAAGTTCTTCTTTTTCTGTTGTTGCTAAAAAAAAATTAAAAAGGAGAGATTCAGAAGCTTTGGACATGTTTGGAAATCTTTTCATTCTTTGGTTTTTCTCTTCTCCCCAGCTTTCTTCCTTCCAATGAGGCCTTTGTGGAACCTTCGACAATGCCGCTTGTCTGCCCTGCTCATGACACTGAGAGGAACGTCTTCAAAATGGCACTGTGTGGAATATATAAAATTGACGCAAGTCGTTTGGAATATATAAAATGTATGAAAACTGTTTGGAATGTATAAAATGTATGAAAATTGTTTGGAATATATAAAATGTATGAAAACTGTTTGGAATACATAAAATGTATGAAAGCCGTTTGGATATAAATGTATGGCAGCTGTTTGGAATCTATAAAATGTATTGAAGCTGTTTTGAATATGTAAAATGTATGGAAGCTGTTTGGAATATATAAAATGGATGGAAGCCACTTGGATATAAAATGTATGGAAGCTGTTTGGAATATACAATGTATGGAAGTTGTTTGGAATATATAAAATGTATGGAAGCTGTTTGGAATATACAATGTATGGAAGCTGTTTGAATATACAATGTATGGAAGCTGTTTGGATATAAAATGTATGGAAGCTGTTTGGATATAAAATGTATGGAAGCTGTTTGGATATAAAATGTATGGAAGCTGTTTGGAATATACAATGTATGGAAGTTGTTTGGAATATATAAAATGTATGGAAGCTATTTGGAATATACAATGTATGGAAGCTGTTTGAATATACAATGTATGGAAGCTGTTTGGATATAAAATGTATGGAAGCTGTTTGGATATAAAATGTATGGAAGCTGTTTGGATATACAATGACCGAAAGCCGTTAGGATATAAAATGTATGGAAGCTGTTTGGAATGTATAAAATGTATGGAAGCTGTTTGGAGTGTATAAAATGTATGGAAGCTGTTTGGAATGTATAAAATGTATGGAAGCCGCTTGGATACACAATGTATGGAAGAAGGGACAGATGGAGAAACGAAGAAGTAAGATGAAACGTTGGTATAGAACTCTGTCTGCCTGCACACTTTATACTTTAAAGACAAGCAGAGAACCAAATGGTTTGGCCAACTATTATGAAATGCCAACCTAACAAGCCAGCCTTGAGAGCACATAACACCAAATACTCAGGTCATAAGGGGAAGAGGCAGACCATGCAACACACCAAAGTAAACCAATATCCACCACTCCAGAGAGCGGCTGAGATGGCCTATCAAAGAGCGTTGAATCTCCTCCCGATGATTAACGGCAACAGAGGATGAAACAGTATAGTAAAAGCATGAAAGCTGTTTGGAATACACAATCTATGACAGCTGTTTGGAATACACAATCTATGAAAGCTGTTTGGAATACACAATCTATAAAAGCTGTTTGGAATACACAATCCATAGAAGCTGTTTGGAATACATAATCTATGGAAGCTGTTTGGAATACATAATCTATGGAAGCTGTTTGGAATACACAATCTATGGAAGCTGTTTGGAACACACAATCCATGGAAACGGTTTGGAATACACAATCTATGGAAGCTGTTTGGAATACACAATCTATGCAAGCTGTTTGGAATACACAATCCATGGAAGCTGTTTGGAATACACAATCTATGGAAACTGTTTGGAATACACAATCTATGGAAGCTGTTTGGAATACACAATCTATGGAAGCTGTTTGGAATACACAATCCATGGAAACTGTTTGGAATACACAATCTATGGAAGCTGTTTGGAATACACAATCTATGGAAGCTGTTTGGAATACACAATCCATGGAAACTGTTTGGAATACACAATCTATGGAAGCTGTTTGGAATACACAATCTATGGAAGTTGTTTGGAATACAAAATCTATGGAAGCTGTTTGGAATACACAATCTATGGAAGCTGTTTGGAATACACAATCTATGGAAGCTGTTTGGAATACACAATCTATGGAAGCTGTTTGGAATACACAGTCTATGGAAGCTGTTTGGAATACACAATCTATGGAAGCTGTTTGGAATACACAATCTATGGAAGCTGTTTGGAATACACAATCTATGGAAGCTGTTTGGAATACACAGTCTATGGAAGCTGTTTGGAATACACAATCTATGGAAGCTGTTTGGAATACACAATCTATGGAAGCTGTTTGGAATACACAATCTATGCAAGCTGTTTGGAACACACAATCTATGGAAGCTGTTTGGAATACACAGTCTATGGAAGCTGTTTGGAATACACAATCTATGGAAGCTGTTTTGACTATACAATGTACAGAAGCTGTTTGAGATATACAATTTAAGAAAGCTGTTTGAAACATAAAATGTATTACAGCTGTTGGAATATAACATGCAAGGAAGCTGTTTGAAACATAAAATGTATTGGAACTGTTGGAATATAACATGTAAGGAAACTGGTTTGTTTGTGTTTTTTGTTGGTTTTGTTTTGGGTTTTTTTGTTCTTATTTTTACCAAATCTGTTCCCTTTAAATAAAATTAAACCTTAATTACTAAACACACATACCATTACAAAACGGAAAAAAGATATGAAAAATAAAGAGAATATTGTAGTTATTTTTTACATGTTGTGACACCGTTGGCTGAGTAGTTAGGTTACCGGGCTATGGATCATGAGGTCCAGGGTTTAAATCCTAGCAAAGCTGAGTCCGACATTGTGTTCCTTAGGAAAGACACATAACACACACTTTCCCCTAGGTCCAGGAGGTGACTATTATCACATATCCCACTTCACGCTATGGAAAACCGGATAAGCTGCAGCTCTATGAGCCATAATGGCAATGAATGAAATTTACTTATACGTGTTAATGTCATATGTTTAGTGATTTAATAACATCAGCTAATATTGTGACTACAAGCCCCGTGGCATAACTTGGGACTTTCACAGGAGACATTGATTTCACCGATGATATTGCTCTGCTTTCACACTCTCACAAAGACATTCAGGAGAAAACCTACTACATAGAAATGGCAACCATGTCTGTTGGATTAAAGTTAAAGATAAAACAATCTAAAACTAAAATCCTGAAACTTAACACCAAGATAAAAACACTCATGAAAGTGAATGAGAAGGACCTGAAGGAGCTAAATGAGTTCAAATACCTTGGCAGCACAGTAACAGCAGAAAGTGACATGGAAGAAGAAATAGTCACAAGAATAGCATCGGCCGCTTCAGCATTCCACAAGATGGAGATGAGACCCATTTGGAGATCCAAAAGCTACTCAGTCAAAACGAAATTGAAATGATACAATTTAAAATTCCAGTGTTCGCGCAGTCCTACTGTTTGCAGCTGAAACTTGAGAGCCAATGAGAGAGCACGTTGAGAGGATTTGAAGAAAGATATCTAAGAAGAATACTTCACGTAAAATGGGAAGATAGAATATCCAATAGAGAGATAGCAGCAAGAACTGTAATAAATTATAATATTATATTGGAAGTTTTCAGAGAAGATGGAAGTGGATAGGCAGTGTGCTCAGAATGAAGAATATGAGACATCCAGCCATAGCCTTGACATGGACACCTCAAGGCCAAAGAAAAGTAGGAAGGCCAACAGGAACATGGCGAAGGACAGAAGAACAAGAATGAAAGGAAATAAGAAAGCCATGGAATGAAACCAGACTGAATGGCACAGGACAGAGTTAAATAGAGACGTTTTGTTGGTGCCTTATGCTCCTCTAATGAGTCATGAGAAAGAGACAAAATGTCATGACTAGCTACGTTCATCATTTAAACATTTCTTCTCAGTAAACAAGGATATATACAAAACATAAGCATGTAAACTAAAATAAAGCTAGAAAAAGACAGTTTACAAATCAAAATTTATCATTTTCACAGTGTCACCAATTTGCTGTTTCTTACAATGGGTTCAAGTCTTCATTCAATAAGGCTGTTTATCTAAATGTAAGTGAAAAACATCTGTCTACCTATCTATATATATACACACACACATACACACTTTAATTCATATATAATATGTGTGTGTGTGTGTGTGTGTGTGTGAGTACAAAACAAATGTCAAACACTTAATTCAGAGAGTATTTCTCTCACAAGGCACAAACCTCACACTCAAAAGAGATGCGTCCCATGTGATACGACATCATCTTCATGGCCTGATCGATTCCACTCAGTCTTCTGCCACTGCCGCTCTGCATAAGTTAAACATGAGTCATTTGTTACAATTCTTTTCTTTTTTAACCTTTCAACTGTGAACAAGTCAAATCAATGAAGTGATCAATGATACAAATGCAATGGACACCAAATATCTCAAAATACCAAAGGGACTGAAGATATCATGTCAATTAAGAAGAATGTTGAAATAACAGGAAAGATAAATAATGAGGATTTATAGGGCCCCATTTGACACATAATGATGTCAGAGAGAGAGAAAGAGAGGGAGAGACAGACAAACAGAGAGAGAGAGAGAGAGAGAGAGAGAGAGAGAGAGAGAGAGAGAGAGACAGACAGACAGACAGACAGACAGACAGACAGACAGAGAGACACAGAGAGAGACAGACAGACAAAGAGACAGAGAGAGAGAGAGAGAGAGAGAGAGAGAGAGAGAGAGAGAGAGAGAGAGAGAGAGAGAGAGAGAGAGAGAGAGAGAGAGAGAGAGAGAGAGAGAGAGAGAGAGAGAGAGAGAGAGGAGACAGAGACATACAGACAGAGAGAAGACTGCAATGTTTGGCAAGCGTACACCACACGTCAGTAGAAGCAATTAAGAATTCAATGTCAGCCAGATGACATGAAAAGAGCTGTTGTGCATTGCCTGACGATGATGTCGAAGTGTGTGTTCTGTTCGTCACAATTAATATGACACACTTTTCGACTCAATAACTAGGCTTACATGTACAATGGAACTTGCAAGTCCTTAAACGAGAGGGCTTGAAGAAATTGGGACATCAATTAAGAAGATTGCCTTCATTATACTTCATATATATATTTTATGACGCTATATAGGAAAAGAAAATGGGCCTCTTGATATTATAATGAAGGTCACCTTCTGATTTTCCAAATAGAGCTAAATCATCAGCAAATAAAAGCAACTGCTGCATTTGACACTGTGAGTAGGGATAAACTATGGTATTCCTGTAAAGGGCAAAATGTAAATAAAGTCATTAAAAGTGTTTACAATAAACCAATATTATATATACAGTGAGAGTAGCTGGAAACTTTAAAAAATTTGATGTGAATAAAGGAGTTACACAAGGTTGCATTCTAAGCTCTCTTTTGTTAATCATATTTATGGATGCAATCGCAAAAGCATCGTCAAAAATGTGAAAAAATGAATGTAGGTATGTACATGTATGTGAAAACTCACATTGGTAAATTTATCAATGCTTTCATTTGCTGGCAATTTAGCTTTATTTGGAAAAATCAAAATGTGACCTTCAGCAATATAATACATGTATCAACGGCTTGAATAACTAACAAAATGAAGAGGAATGAAAGAAAATGAAAAAAAATGTAATGTCATAGAAATGTTATTGGACATTTGGGAAACATATCTGCTGGAAACATATCTGCAGAATTTGATGTAGATATAGGATAAGACAGGGTTGTTTCCTGAGTCCTCTTTTGTTTATCACAGTTATGGATTCAGTTGCAAAGGCATCCTCAAAAATGAAGAAAATGAATGTAGGTATGTGAAAGCTCAAACCAGTAAATGTATCAATGCTTTCATTTGCCGATGATTTAGTTGTGTTTGGAAAATCAGAAAGTGACCTTCAGTCAAATATCAACATTATGAACAATGAACTAAATAAAAGAGGAATGAGAGGAAATGCAAAGAAAACCAAAACAATGCTAGTAACTAGGGAAGCTAAAACACAAAATCTTAAATTGGCCAGGAGAATTTAGAACAAGTTCAAACCTACAATTAACTAGGAATAATGATTAGCTCAGAGGGAAAGCTAAGAGAAGAAATCAGCCAGAGAATCAAACAGGCAAGTACAACATATAATCATCTAGGAAAGGCATTTGTAGGTAAACAAGAATTGTCAACAAAAACCAAAATGGCAGTATACAACACAGTTTATTTTCCTACTCTCCTCTATGGCAGCGAAACCTGGACCTCAGATAGTAGAGAATACAGTAGAGTACAGACAGCTGAAATGAAATAACTAAGCAGAGTAGTAGGGAAAACTAAAAAAGACAAAATCAGAAACACAACAATAAGAGATCAAACCAAAGCAGATGGCATAAAAACTAAGATAGAAATAAATCAATTGAGATGGTTTGGGCATGTTAACAGAATGAATGACAATAGAATAGCTACTTCAGTATACAGTGCTAAAGCCCAAGGTAAAAGACCTCGGAGAAAGTGAGAAGAAGATATAAAAGAGGCATTAAAGCATAGAAATTTAACATTTTTGGAAGGAAACAAAAAATGCCAGGACAGGGCATCCTGGAGAAACATCATCTCGGGCATCTGAACCCATACACGAAAGGTAGAATGGGAACTGATAAAGAAAGAAAGAAAAAAGTTATTGAACATCTAAAATGAATAGTAAATGTTGTGAGTAATTATTTCCTCTTTATTATGAAACCTCTTTCAGCATTCTACTATTATAATAAAAAAACATTGCAGGTCTTGTCTTTTTATCTTTTCCTTAAATTTCAATTCATAGCTGAGAAATGCAATATGGCAGCTGTGATTACATGACCATAGCTGCCAACTTTTTCAAATAAAAAAAAAAACTCTGGCCGCACAAAATAATTCTATTATAAGCAATGGCTCATTACCTTCCAGAAAACATTTGATAGTCGAACTTGAATCAAACCCTTTGAAAGGAAGTAAAAGAAAAATCTGCCGATTGCTATTCTTTCTGGCAAAGTATGACAGTAGTATTCCTTTGCAATTTCACCCAAATTTCTCTACGTCTGTGCCATTAGTTTAGGGCTTCTTAAACAAACAAAAACACTTGACCTTCATGTATGTACTTTTCAAGAATAAGAATAAGAACAAGAACAAGAAGAAAAAGAAGATAAATACAGAATTACAGACTCAAAACCAAAAAACAAAACATTCAAAGTACGCATTTTACATATTGGTTGGCAGCTGTGCACTGCCAATTCTAAACATAACATATTTCTGAAAACATCCGAAACCTATTTCTGAAAACATTCGAAACTCTATGTCTGGAAACATCCGAAACACTATTTTTGAAAACATCCGAAACACTATTTTTGGAAAACATCTGAAACTCTATTTCTAAAAACATTCTAAATTTAATTCTGGAAACATCCGAAACCCTATTTCTGAAAACACTCCAAACCCTATTTATGAAAACACTACAAACCCTATTTATGAAAACAATCCAAACCCTATTTATGAAAACACTCCAAACCCTATTTATGAAAACATCCCAAACCCTATTTTTGAAAACATCCCAAACGCTATTTCTGAAAACACTCCAAACCCTATTTATGAAAACATCCCAATCCCTGTTTATGAAAACATCCCAATCCCTGTTTATGAAAACATCCCAATCCCTGTTGATGAAAACACTTCAAACCCTATTTATGAAAACAATCCAAACCCTGTTTATGAAAACATCCCAAACCCTATTTATGAAAACACTCCAAACCCTATTTATGAAAACACTCCAAACCCTATTTATGAAAACATCCCAATCCCTATTTATGAAAACATCCCAATCCCTGTTTATGAAAACATCCCAATCCCTGTTTATGAAAACACTCCAAACCCTATTTATGAAAACATCCCAATCCCTGTTTATGAAAACATCCCAATCCCTGTTTATGAAAACACTCCAAACCCTATTTATGAAAACACTCCAAACCCTATTTATGAAAACACTCCAAACCCTATTTATGAAAACATCCCAATCCCTTTATGAAAACATCCCAATCCCTTTATGAAAACATCCCAATCCTTATCTATGAAAATATCCCAATCCCTGTTTATGAAAACACTCCAAACCCTATTTATGAAAACACTCCAAACCCTATTTATGAAAACACTCCAAACCCTATTTATGAAAACATCCCAATCCCTGTTTATGAAAACAACCCAATCCCTGTTTATGAAAATACTTCAAACTCTATTCATGAAAACAATCCAAATCCTATTTATGAAAACAACTCAAACCCTATTTATGAAAACATCCCAATCCCTATTTATGAAAACATCCCAAACCCTGTTTATGAAAATATCCCAAACCCTATTTATGAAAACATCCCAATTCCTGTTTATGAAAATATCCCAAACCCTATTTATGAAAACATCCCAAACCCTACTTATGAAAATATCCCAAACCCTATTTATGAAAACATCCCAATTCCTGTTTATGAAAAGATCCCAAAACAGATGGTAATTGGAGAGTATATAAGGGCCCAAAAACAGCTGGTAATGGCATGTATAAAGGTGTGAAAATGGCTGGTATAGAAAACAATTAAACAATCTCTTTTACTTCTTCTTTAGAAACTTCTGAAAATGTTCAAGTTATCAAGATCACTAGCCATGTCTGGTACATTTATCATCTTCTTCCGAATAGAATATATAGTGGCACTCAAAGTGATGAAATATTTTTT
Source organism: Doris montereyensis (assembly GCA_037039925.1). Classification (NCBI taxonomy): domain Eukaryota; kingdom Metazoa; phylum Mollusca; class Gastropoda; order Nudibranchia; family Dorididae; genus Doris; species Doris montereyensis. Next base: position 691,664 of record JAXRKP010000033.1, on the reverse strand, counting down.
GGCGATGACTAATTAATCAATTTAGTTTTGCATTGCTTCGTTGAGAATTTAAATTCTGTTTTTTAAGCCTCTATCATCTGCTTTGACACAGCCTGGATCCTCTTTGATTCTCTACAAATAGATCTCACCTAGATTTAGACCTGAGATGAGCCCTTAATCCCCATCGTCAAGGTATAGGCCCCGGACGGACACACGCCAAACTTCTCTTCAGGCTAACAAGCTTCATCTACCCGGGTCTAGAGATAAAAGAGTTTCTTTGGCGCTCCCTTTTGACAGACTCTCTATTGTCAGGTCAACAGGTTATGAGACCATTTTTAACAGGCAATGGCACTATCCATTCACCTCAGCCTTCCCTCGCTGATAGCCGCCATTTGGTTTGGGACTGCTGTAACAGCAGCTAACCCCCATATGTCTGGGTGGACCCACTGAGTCGGGGTCAGTCACCTTGGGCATTCATATTCCCAGGATCTTACATTTACACACCTTTCTGTCATTTTTGGGACCACTTCATGAAGCTACTGGCATTGACAATCACTGTCTGCGTTGAAAACAGACACTGATTAAGTAACCGTCTTGCATTACTGTCTGCATATTTTGCAGACTTTGTGTCCACTTGTTTGAGACACAATCTCGCTTATCATGTTGTAGCTTAAATGGTTATCTTATCTTCCAAAAGGTGGGTATAACATTTGGACTGATCCTAGTGATACATATTCTCCATCAACTCAGAAGGGAATGGGTTGTTTTTTTTAACTAGACAAATTCTATTCATCCATATCATAATCTGTCCAGAACAACCACCTGTCTACCACTTCGGTCTGTGATCATTGGTAGTCGTTGTGGACAAGTTGGACTGTAGTCATGCTTCTTGCTCCTAGTCCTAGGTGGTCTATAAATAGATTTATGAGAAGCTATGATGCAACTTTCAATTTTGACGGAGATAAAAGTGTTTGTATTTTTAATTTTCACATATCAATCACTTTGTCCATATAGGGACCTAGATAGCTATACCTATACACCACCATGTTTATTTTTTCATGGGAAGATTTTAAATAATGTAACCAGGTAGTGTGATCAATGCAATGATGGGTTCATCTCCTACTTCACATAGCCATGAATGCTAGATTACTGAAACATGACAATTATGATAACAGCGGTTACCTGTCTTTGGCTGACTTGATGGTCTCTTCTGGAATGAGATGCAAGGGATTTTGTTTCTGAATAGAATGCAGAAGTTTCAAGTCCAGTGCTAGCATAACCTGAGCCATCAGACTCTCTGTCCGGATCATCTGCTTCAAGGAACCTGCTTGAAAGACCGGCTGAGTTATCTGGTTCAGCATCAGAAGGAGCAGAATGCATGAGTGATGATGTCAAGGGCTTTTTGCCAGTTTTGGGTTGGGAATGGAAAAATTGTTCCGTATGCACTATTCTGCTCACTTCGTTGGGGTTTGAATGAGCCTGGTGTTCACTGGTTCCTCCTTTTGGTCAGATGAACGGGTCATTATGATCTGATCCAGGTCTATGATCCATCCTTGCTGCTTTAGAGGTTCTAAAGCTGATTGGACAGCTATGCCCGCTGCAACTCTGTAGAATGTTTCAGTTGCCAGATCACCTGATTTTGCCAACCGCCTCATTGCCTCATCATGTGCATTGGACATATTGACAGGTAGCATTTATTAATCACAAATTCTGGAAAGAAAAATTGAAACTCTTTACTGTCACATCACCACTGTGTGTAGACAGACTTCATATTAAAACAGTTGCATTGGGGGGGGGGGGTTGTGATAGATTTTATGGATATGTTTCTCTGAAGTAAACCCTGTCCACCATGGATGTGATCTCAGGATTTGTAACTAACAATTGTTACTCACATTTGTCTGGGTAGAATATTAAGAGTGCATTCTTAGCGTCCGTTCCCTTATCTTTCTGTGCCGCTATCTATAGTGCGATGGTATCCGTGTGCGTTATGCGTTATTTGTGGGCTGTCACCTCGTTCTTTGTTTCTATAAACTTGTCCAATCGTACATTGTAAACTCAGTAGTTAACCATCCCTCCCCTCTTCCCCCAAATTAGAGCAGAATAATCCCTATAGACAACATTCTGATCCAGTTACAGCCATTTAGCGTTCCGCTATCCACCACGACACTAAGAAGAAGCAACTGTACTTTAATTTGTTTTTAACTTTTACAAATAATTCGTAAATATAAAATTATAGTCACTTCGTCTTCATAATTAGTATTCTAGATTTGGCGATCGGACTGTGATTTTTGGAACATGGAATATTAGGGAAATAAATGGAAAAGAGTTAGAATTAGTTGAAGAAATAGAACAATTTTAAGTACACATTTTGGCCATTACAGAAACAAAGAAAAAGGACAAGGAATAGAAAACGTATGACCAAATCATACGTTAATCTTCTCAGGAGTAGATGTCAAAGATAGAACTAGAGCAGGAGTAGGTCTCCTAATGCATAAAAGGTAAAAAAAGCTACTAGAAAGTTGGAAATTTATAAGCCCACAGCTATTAGAGGTATATATTAAACCAAAAGAAGAGAAATTAAATTATTAATAGCCCATGGACAAAATGAAGATGCCCCCAAAGAAGAAAAAGATTTACAAATAGCTGCAGTGAATTTCAAACTCAAACAGGAACTAACGATTTTAGGCGATATAAACGCTAGAGTAGGCAACAATGTAGAAACGTCAAGAGGAGTAATGGGTAAAGAAGGAGAAACAACAACTTCTCCAAATGGAGAGAGACTAATAGATTTTTGCCTAAAGAATAACACGAAAATAGCCAACACATTTTTTCCTCAAAGATATCCACAAATATACTGTTTTATACAAGAGTAAATGAAGTCAGATGTGAAAAGTCAATCACAGACTACATAATAGTTAGTAAACTCAAAATAGAAGAACTAAATAAACCAATAGTAAAACAGATATACCAATCTAGGATAAAAAGATTGATTAGTGAAAGGCGGATGGATCTGAATGATAGCACAATAGAAGAGAAGTGGCAAATGTATAGAGAAACACTCCTAAGTTGTACTGAAGAGGTCTGTGGTAGAAAACAAATTAAAGGAGATAGGAAAAGAACAGCATGGTGGAATGAGAATGTCAAGACTAAGATCAAACAAAAGAAGGATGCTTGGAAGAAATACTTGCAAACAAAGAGACCAGAGGATAGGATAGATTATGTGAGTAAAAGAACCATCGACAAAGAGGAAGTGAGGAAAGCAAAACAGGAACAGTGGGAAGAGTTTGGACAAAGACTTCAAGAAAGTTATCAAGGAAATCAAAAGCTGTTCTGGGGAGCAATGAACAGCATGAAAAAGACTGAAGCATGTCCAATATGAGAAATTAAGAACGCCTAAGGAGAAATAATGAAAGAAGACAGCCAAATCATGAAAACGTGGAGAAAGTATTTTCATCAATTACATAATCCCTACAAAACATATGAAACAAAGAGTACAGATTAATTAGTAAGAGTAACAAGTAATCCAGATGAGACGGCTGAAGATGTAGATATCTCAATGGAAGAACTCCAAACAGCTATAAGAAAAGTGAAATTAGGAAAGGCCCCAGGAGCAGATCAAATTTATCCAGAAATAATTAAAAACCAAGGGAGAGAGGCAGACAAACTACGACATGCAATATGTCAACAAGCATGGAAGTCCAAACAGGTGCCAGGTGACTGGAAAAGGAAACAGCAGTACCAATATAGAAAAAAGGATCAACTATGGAATGCTCAAACTCTAAAGGGATATCACTACTTAGTGTACCAGGAAAAGTGCATGCCAGGATTCTGAAAATGACACTTTAGAAGGAAAAGAGTAGGAGATCAAATTGAAGAAAACCAGAGTGGATTTAGACCAGGAAGAAGTGTACAAGACCACATATTTACAATTAGACAAATAATAGAAAAATTCCATGAGAGAAACATTGATTGCACTCGTGTTTTATTGACCCTGTGAGAGGGAAACACTATGACATTTCTTAAAAGAACACAATATAGAGCAAAATTTAATAGAAGCCATTAAAAGTTTTTACAATAAACCATCATGTGCAGTTAGAGTAGCTGGAAGTCAAATCTGAAAAATTAGATGTAGATATAGGAGTAAGACAGGGTTGTATCCTTAGTCTTCTTTTGTTTGTCACATTAATGTATTCAGTTGCAAGGGCATCCTCAAGAAGGAAGAAAGTGAGTGGGGGTATGTGGAGGCTCAAACCAGTAAATGTAGCAATGCTTTCATTTGCTGATGATTTAGTTCTGTTAGCAAGATCATAAAGGGTCTTCAGTCGAATATCAGCATGATGAATATTGCATTAAATAAAAAAGGAATGAAAGTAAATGCAGAGAGAACCAAGACAATGCTAGTGACTAGGGAAACTAAAACACAAAATCTTGGGTTTGGCAGGGAGAATTTGGAACAGGTTCAGAGCTACAACTACCTATGAGTTATGATTGACTCAGAGGGAGAACTGTGAGAGGAAGTCAGCCAGAGAATCCAAAGGGCAATGACAATATATAGCCATCTCTAGGAAAGGCATTTAAGGGTAAACAAAAATTGTCAACAAAAACCAGGATGGCAGTATACAACACTGTTGTCCTGCTCTCTTCTATGGCAGTGAAACCTGGGCCTTGGACAGTAGAGAATATACGGTAAAATGCAAGCGGCTGGAATGAAGTATCTAGAAGAGTAGTAGGGAAAGCTGAAGGAGACAAAACCGGAAACACAACAGTGAGAGATGAAACCAGATGGCATAAAAACTAAGGTGGAAATAGATCAACTGGGATGGTTTGGGCATGTAAACAGAATGGGTGACAATAGAATAGCTAAATCAGTATACAGAGCTAAAACTCAAGGTAAAAGACCAAAAGGTAGACCTCGAAGAAAGTGGGAAGAAGATATAAAGGTGGCATTAAAGCAAAGAAATCTAACTTCCATGGAAGGAAACAGAAAATATCAGGACCGGGCAGCCTGGAGAAAGATCATTTTGGGCATCCAAACCCATACACCGGAAGGTAGAATGGGAGCTGATAAAGAAAGAAAAAAGATTTGGTGATACAGTTTTTTAAACATTCGACAATTTTTTTTCCAGATCAGTCTCTTGAAAGAGATTGTACATGTTTCTTTTAAAATACTTTTTCAATTGTAGGTCTACCAAATCAAAGCTAACTGTACATGAGCCCCAAGCGACTAATATTCTCTCTTTTTTGCTATTTCTTACTGTTATATTTTCTGTCATTCTTCGAATCACTTCATAAAGCCTGTTATTGTTATTAACTTCACAGTCCCACTCCTCCTGCTAAATTGTGTTGATATAGTTATTAGTTAAAACCTTTAAAACTACGGAATGAAGTAGAGCATTAGGGCTGACAATTTTGGAACATGCCCCTTTGGCTTATTTATTGGCACTTTCATTTCCATGGATGCCCACATTCTACAACAAGATCTTTAAAGAGATACCTAATTACTGTTATGAAGGTAGTAAAATCCATTATCATACAGCATCTAGCAGCATTATGCAAATGAAGAATGTCACATGAATGATTATGGTTAATATATAACCAAATGAAAATCAGTCACTTCCCATTCAAGGGTTGATCCCAGTCCGATATGTCATACGTCTGTTGTCATCATTGGTCTTGGAACGGCTCATGTTCAAATAAACTGTCTGCTGTCTTGGGTCTCTAACACAAGCAATTTTATACAGCTCGGATAATGTGACAAGTTTTAAAGAATATTTTTGAAAATATTAAAACCTAGTCTCACACACCGGTTATTATTTGCATACTATACATGATGAAATTGCCATAAAAATCATACTACAAAGATAAAAATTTTTAAATAAACTTTAAAAGATAGTCTTAACACTCGGCTATCGACTGATGTTCAGACGACTTGGCTACGTGTGTTTCTTTGGTCTCCAGACACGTTTCTTGTAGGGGTGTAAAAAACTGGGAAATCACCAAGGTCCAGAAAGTGGCATTGTTGCGCCGTTTTCAATGATATAAAATTATAATAACATAAAACGGGTAGGAATTAGCAGGTGACATGGTTATCACTGATTCCCAGTCACATGTTGAACACACTCTTGCAAAAATTGATTTTCAAAACTGATTTTGATAACAGATATTAATTTTTTAAACTAGAGTCTGAAGCAGACTTGGGTAGCCCATTATATGAAACCTGCTGTAAAGTGTACGATCATTGATTAAATATTTAAGTGTAGAGTAGTTAATATTATATCAGTTTGTGCAAAAATAAATAGACTATTCAGTAATATATAGATCTAAATAATGTATTTCCTTTATTAAAAATGTAATATCTTAAAAGCAATAATGGTTATAAAAGCAGGTGTGAGTGGAGTGTGCGTTTCTTTTGATCATGACACAATGACCGTATTATTTTATAGGAAGCCTATTTTATAGACCGTAAGATCTAGCTCTAGATCTAGTAAAAGGGTGGGGGAGCCTATAAATGCAAGCTTTTACTTTCAAGAAACAGTTTAAAGTTTTACAACCACATACTTCCTTTATTGCTACGGCAAAAACAGTTTTTTCTACAAACTGCGATGGAAAAAACAAAAGCGAAAGGAGCGCAGCTGATTGGCAGCCTCTGCCTGACTAGGAAAAAACAACTGTGATTTTTTTACTGTATTTTGATGAGCTCTTTTACTTTCACGTAAAAATTAGACTTTTGAGTTATCAAAGCTAGTTGTCCAAAAATAATATCGAGAATGTATAAAAAGATCAAACAGAAAAGATAAGAGGAAAATGATATCGATACTGTTTTGCATCGAATTACGATTCTTCATGCATAATCGGACGCAGACTAGGGGAATAGTCTCTGAACTCAGAATAGCAGATTATAGCAGAAAATAAAATGGCAACCCAACGTACAATTGTAATACTGGCTTTCGTTGTCACGACCTTAGCCCTCCTTGTTCCCTCAGGATGTGAAGTAAGTTTAAAGAATTGTCGTCATGAAGGACTAACACTCTATAAGATATATTTTTTATATACTTATATCGTCCTAGATCTAGATCTAGATTTAGATCTAGATCTACTCATCTAGATCTAGATCTAGATCTAGTAAAAAACATGACAGTTTGATTTAGATTCTCCGAGAGACAGAGAAAGAGGGAAACAGGGAGAGACAGTGAGGGAGTGGGAGGCATACGGGCAGACAGGCAAACAAAGTGTGGGGGGTTCAGGTTTAAGGAATGATTCACGTGAAGTTTTTGTGTGTTCCAGGCTGCCAGTTTCGAGGACACACGTTGTAAGTGTGTGTGTGACAAGCAATGGGACGCCCAGGGAAAGGAAACTCGGGCTGTTTTTGTCAACACCACTCGCAGTGAACAATGGTAGGTTAATGCAAGGCGTCTTCATTGTGGGTTCTTTTTGTTATGCCCGATAAGCCTAGTATGTACTGCTGAGATTAGGGACAGTGTTTGTGGCTTTACTTGTTTACCTCATGTTAATCTGAAATTAAAAGCAAGTACACCTTTGTGTAAGCAATATATTACGTAAATAAGTGAAAGAAGACAAAAGGCCCAAGTAACTATAGAAACCAAAAGACAAGATAAATCATTCAATATTATTTTGTACTGTCATTGCAGGCAAAATTGCTATATTTTAGAACTTGTTCAAAGGTGTCATTCTTGGCAAAAAAAATGATAATTAAACGCCACTTTTTACTATGAATGCATCCTGTCTCTATTGTATGAAGCATTCATGATCAACAAAGCTTTCTTGTAACATGGGACTCTTGCCTTTGTTTTGCCAGTGACTGCGAACATGTGGTTCATCCAGTCTCTCCACTCATTGCTTGCACTCGTTGCCTTTGCAGGACAGAAACCCGTAATACAACAACTATCAAGGTAATTTTAAAACATAGCACAATGGGAAAATATGAAGTAAAAAAGTATGCATGTGATGAAATCAAGTAAATATATATGTGTGAGTGTGTTGAGAACAAGTAAATATGTCTGCATACTTAATACTCATATTTTCCAAGTGATAAATGACAAGAAGTGAAAAGTCCATCCAATAGGAATTGTCGTTTCTTTTCGTTTATCAGTTTTGACTTTTAAAGAGGGGAGGGGGTGGCGGCACCTGGACTGGTGAGTTTTAGACCAAAAGGTTGATTTTCTGTTCTTTGCATATTCGGGTAGAATGATCATTTATCTACAAGTTCATGGCAGGAAAATGTCCATATGATGTCTACAAAAAATTTTACAAACTATTTTGTAGGGGAGGTTAGGTAAAAACAATCAAAATTTTGACGTAAACTAACCTAACACTGACTGAGAACATGGCAGTAAAAATCCGTATATTGGCGGTTAATTGCCAAATGTGGTAACACACGATATTTGACCTCGTTTTTCCAACACCGATATACGCCTCTCCCATCACTGTGTGATATAAGAGGCGTTGCGCGTCAGTGTGTATGTAAATATGCACACACGTTGCTTTAGCCACCTAAACTGCTTCACTTCAGTTTCCTACACTTTGGATAGTTGAAAGCGATACTACAACTAACTGTTCACTGTCTTTACGGCCGATTCTAGATCTAGTAGCTCTGGCTCGGACTCTGATCATTCGGATTCGGAACATGGATTTGTCGCATGCCAAATGTAAACAATGCAGGGGACTGTATTACTGGGCGTGGCAATGGACATGAGGGAAAAAGAAGAATAGATACCATTGATGATTTCAAGTGGAAAAATGTAACAGATAGTGCATTTCAAGCTGTGTTTTCAAAATAAAAACAAGACATTAAAAACAATAAACTACAAAGATAGGAATAAAAGTTTTATTGACTCTCATTCAAAGAGTGCGAAAGGAAGAAAAAAAGCCTGTATATCCAATCAATATATTTTTGTTGTTTTCAGAGAAATAATGGAACAGTCACTGAATATGAAGTTGAATTTTTATCCCTAATCTGTCTGCTTTCTTTTAAGACAATTTTGAAATTTCTAACATAATAAATTATAACAAGTTATTTACCTTTTCTTCCAGTAACATGCCAATTTTCTATAAATAGCAACAAAATTTAAGATGGCCGTCATGGTTATGACTCGTCATCCGTCAAAGCATGTAAAATTAATGCTAACCCACCTTACAACAACCTCTGAAAGTTTTATGAACTTCCATTGCTTCTGTAATTTTTGCCAATTTTTTTCTCATACTACTGATATTTTGAACTATTACAAAAACAGCTGTTAATGAGGGGATATATAGGCAAAAACTGGTGGCACTGGGTGGGAACTAGGTTTGAACTAGGTTCAAAGCGGGTGGCATGCAAAGTGTTAACCATTCAACCGTGAATACGAAAACACACTTTTTCATATATATCAAGCTTTCTCTTGTTATTGGCAGGTGTTGGTGATTTTCATTATCTGTGTAGTGTCGTTGCTGTTTGTCTACATGCTATTCCTGCTGTGTCTGGACCCCCTGCTGCAGAGACGGCCTGGCACATACCAGCAGCACACCAACGAGGAGGTGAATATGGTAACCATCTGGCTGCTTTTGACTCAGCCTCTTCTCCCTTTGACATTTGTTTTGCTTGTGTAGCTTTTTGTGCTTGTCCTCCACCTTTATCACTTTTTTGTCTCTCTATCTCTCTCTGGTTTTTAACCAGATGCTAGGTTTGTATAAAACATGATCGTCATTATTTTGGTCTCAACATCGTAAACTAGCTAGTCTTTCTTTTTCATTTTTTTTCCTATTAAGATGGTGGATGTTCGGTAGGTGCTACTGATAAGTTCTTCTTTTTTTTTCACTCTTTTTCTTATGTTTCATCTTGCTGTTTCCTCTTTTTTCACCCTGAGATCAAGTAATATGGCAGTCAATGTGAAATTCAATGTAACAAACAATATAAATTCTTGTCAATCTGGGATGTTGCCAGTCAGTTTCAAAACCTTTTGATCACAAGATTAAGACATGGTTCCTGAGTAGAAAATGACACAAAAATGCCTCAGAATTTATTTATTGTTTTTGCCACTTATGAGTAACTTGATGACAACAGTTCAAAACTTTCTTTCAGCTTAGATAAGATAGCGTCGCATTTTTGGATTGATCAACAAACAATTGCTTTATTGTGTGATAAATTGTGTATGGAGCCAAATCAATGACAGTATAACAAATTATAGATGGTACTCAATAAATAAGTGAAACAAATTTTGTAAGGAGCCAAATGAATAACCCTGTAACAAGTTGTGTTAGGAGGCAACTGAATAACAATGAAATGAATTATGCATTTTTTCTGATTTTACGTTTTGTTTAACAATAAGTGCATGTCTACGTTGTTCGAGTGGGCAGCGGACGACTGACCATTCATATCAAAGGGAGTGATGTGACTTATCACACGCTGCAGTCATAGCTTACTACACAGCTAGCTCAACGTAAATGATGCTTTGGTGGCTGTCTAATCTAGTATGTGTTTCAAGGCATATAGCTTTGACATAGATGAGAATGTTCATGACGGTCCCAATTCTGTGAAACTTATAGGGTAAAGTTGTCTATGCACACCAAAAAAAAAGCAATAGGCATACCTAATCGTCAAGTAGTGAAATGACCCAAAATACTCGACCCACAGCGAAATCCGGTTTATCACAACTTCTGATAATCGTAACAATTTTCCCGCTCCGTCGTGTTGCAATTAACCGAGTCAACTAAAACAAGATTCTTGTTTACGAATCGAAGTAATGAGAGGAATCACACATCAACAACAAAATAGAGTATATATGTATTATTTATATTGAACTACAAGATCTAATTGAGGACCCCATTTCTCCCCTTGCCCCATGTCACGTCATAAGGCAAAACCATGGAGTCGACAGTCTTATCATTATATAGTCTCTGATTACTGTGTAAGGAGCTAACGAGATGACAGGATAACAGACTATGTAAAGAGCTCAATGAATAACTGTGTAACAAGTCAAATGAATAACTGCATAATGAATTGTGTGTGTAAGGAGCTAAATTAATAACTATGTAAAAAATTGTGAATGGAGCTAGACAGATAACTGCGAAACGAATTGTGTAAGGAGCTAAATGAATAAGTGTGTTACATTGTGTAAGGAGCTAAATGAATAAATTTGTAACAAATTATGTAAGGAGTTAAATTAATAACTCTGTAACAAATTATGTACGGTTCAAATGAATAACTGTAACAAATTATGTAAGGAGGCAAATGAATAACTGTGTAACATTGTATAAGGAGCTAAATGAATAATTGTATAACAAATTATTTAAGGAACCAAATGAATAGATGTGTAACAAATTGTGTAAGGAGCCAAATGAATGACTGTGTAACATTATGTAAGGAACTAAATGAATTACTGTGTAACAAATAATGTAAGGTTCAAATAAATAACTGTCTAACAAATTATGTAAGGAGCTAAATGAATAACTGTGTAACAAATTATGTATGGTTCAAATGGATAGCTGTGTAATAAATTATGTACGTTGCCAAATGAATAACGGTGTGACATTGTGTAAGGAGCCAAATGAATTATCCTGCTTGAAGTTTGAAGGGCATGTACATGTATCTCTAACATCTACTGACTGGTGCTGTGTGAACTTGAAACATCCACATGACTGAGTGATGGGGTTTAAGGTTTAAAATGTCTAAATGCCTATGGCCTATATGACTGACTACATTGTAAATAAAAACATATTGATTTATTCTCCGTCTTCAAACAGTTATATGGCTCCTTTCTTTATCATGCATTAGAAATTTATGAATTATGTTCTATTAATAGCACATCCTGTGTCTTGTCTATTACACTGTCATCTCGCTCTTTTTTAGCCAACGCATGGTGGCTTGTGATTTTGGGGATTTCTTTCATTTCATGACCATGAATCAATTAATTATCGTCAAGTTGATTTCAGAATGTGGTTTCTGCTTACAATCGAACCATATAGTTAGTTTCATATTGTTATAATATTTCATTAAATGTAAACAGAGTCGGAACATGGAAGGAACGGGCAATGTAGTTAGATTAATGTCTTCCACTCCCCAATGATTGGTTGGCTTTTATTTTCAGTTTTGTTTCTTTTTTGCTGTTAACTAGTTGTTGTTGTTGTTGTTTCGGTTTTTCTGCTGGAAAAGTGGGAAAGGTTAAATGTCATGGTGAGAATAGAACTTTCGGTACTTCTTGATTATCAACTTTTTCTGTTCTTTGAAATTTCTTATTGTTAAGGGTATTGCTTTGTTTTGGGTTGGGTTGGTTTGTTGTCTTTTGTTCCTCTAGATCTGTTTGGAAATGTCAAAGGCAACCCATCATTGTTGCTTGTGTCTAAGTTTTTAAGTTAAGTAAGTGGGGATATTGGACAATAGTGTCGACGTTGTGAATGATTTCATTTATAATTTTTGTAATCGATAATTGTCTTATTTTATGGTCTATTTATTGATATCAAATAGAAGATATGTGATATTTTTCTTGATTTTTTTTCTTTTTTGTCTTTATGTTCTTGCTAACAAGTACCATAAATGCTGACATATTGTTTTGTTTTATTTTTCCTCTTTCATTTTCCAGCCGCAAGACAGCTATGATGAGGTTTTTACTATTCTTTCCTTTGCTTCTGGGTTTTTTGCCTCTTCACATATCTCTCTATGTCACGTTGGGTGTCATTCTTTGCTTGCCCTTTGTACATTTGTCTAACACATAGTTTTTATACAGTAGAAGACTTCAGGTGTCAACATTACTTTACTGATGTAGCCATCTTGGAAACAAAGTAGTTTTATAACATAATATAGCAAACTAACTATGTACTTTTTTTAAATTTACCTGCCTCTTACTGTAGTTATGCACAACAGTTATAACAGTTTAGCAATTTCATTGCTTGAAGAAGAAGCAGGAAGCACCCTCCTTTATCCTGAGTCTAAGTGTGTAGATGATCCCTGACTAATCTGACTGATGTAGCATCTCCTACAGTGCTTTGATAGTTTGAGTGCCATTTTTAAAAGAACACAACAGGACACATGAAAACTTATTTCCTTGTTCAATTGTGTAGGTCGTTTACTGGTGACTTAATGTCTGGTCGAAAGTGGCAATTGTTGTTGAACTGAGCAATCATAACTAGTACAAGTAATTAGCAATTACAAGTGGCAATCATAAGTAGCAATTACAAGTGGCAATCATAAGTAGCAATTACAAATGGCAATCATAAGTAGCAATAATAAGTAGCAATTACAAGTGGCAATCATAAGTAGCAATTACAAATGGCAATCATAAGTAGCAATTACAAGGAACAATTATAACTGGCTACCATAAGTTTCAATTACAATTAGCAATTATAAACGACATTTACAAGTGACAATCATAGGTGGCAATTACAAGTGGCAATCATAAGTAGCAATCATAAGTGTTTAGTAGCAGCAGATGTTAGCCAAAAGCATTGTCCAGGGGAGTAACCTGTTACCATAAATCCACGGTTAACAGTGTGCATTGAAATATACAGAGTTACGTCTTGCACCAGCCATGATGGTGCTAAGTATTCCTGGTCCATGAGTCTTACTCTAGCCATGATGGTGCTAAGTATTCCTGGTCCATGGGTCTTACTCTAGCCATGATGGTGCTAAGTATTCCTGGTCCATGAGTCTTACTCTTGCCATGATGGTGTTAAGTATTCCTGGTCTATGGGTCTTACTCTAGCCATGATGGTGCTAAGTATTCCTGGCCCATGGGTCTTACTCTAGCCATGATGGTGTTAAGTATTCCTGGTCCATGAGTCTTACTCTAGCCATGATGGTGTTAAGTATTCCTGGTCCATGAGTCTTACTCTAGCCATGATGGTGTTAAGTATTCCTGGTCCATGAGTCTTACTCTAGCCATGATGGTGCTAAGTATTCCTGGTCCATGAGTCTTACTCTAGCCATGATGGTGTTAAGTATTCCTGGTCCATGGGTCTTGCTCTAGCCATGATGGTGTTAAGTATTCCTGGTCTATGGGTCTTGCTCTAGTCATGATGGTGTTAAGTATTCCTGGTCCATGGGTCTTGATCCAGCCATGATGGTGCTAAGTATTCCTGGTCCATGGGTCTTACTCTAGTCATGATGGTGTTAAGTATTCCTGGTCCATGGACCTTACTCTAGCCATGATGGTGTTAAGTATTCCTGGTCTATGGGTCTTGCTCTAGTCATGATGGTGTTAAGTATTCCTGGTCCATTGGTCTTGCTCTAGCCATGATGGTGTTAAGTATCCCAGGTCTATGGGTCTTACTCTAGCCATGATGGTGTTAAGTATTCCTGGTCCATGGGTCTTGCTCTAGCCATGATGGTGTTAAGTATTCCTGGTCCATGGGTCTTGCTCTAGCCATGATGGTGTTAAGTATTCCTGGTCCATAGGTCTTGCTCTAGCCATGATGGTGTTAAGTATCCCTGGTCTATGGGTCTTGCTCTAGCCATGATGGTGTTAAGTATTCCTGGTCTATGGGTCTTGCTCTAGCCATGATGGTGTTGAGTATCCCTGGTCTATGGGTCTTGCTCTAGCCATGATGGTGTTAAGTATTGCTGGTTATTGAAAATAGTTTCCATCCTAGGCTAGCCTTTGACTGCCTGCTATCACTTGGTGTCTGTCAATTGACCTCATGTTACAAAGTGGTGCCACTGCATGTAATCCCACTGTCAAGACATTGCGAATGAAGGAATCTATCTTCCTTACTGCTAACAAAGCTGACACATATTGTAAAAGGGTCTAATGCTATGATTTATTGTGTAGCCATGCTAACTTTCTATTTAACTAAAAACGTATTATAATATTTATATTAACAGCCTTATCACTATCCGTTTCTTCCATTTTTACTTGCAAATATCATCAAGGTAGTTGTTGTAATGAACGGCCTTGTACGTCTGGTCTTATAGTAATGTTGGTAGTCCAATGGTTAGGATCTCAGACTTGGGACCGTCAGGTGCTGGGGTACAACTATCACACGTTAGTAGCCTGTCCAGGAGGTGGTGTATTATTTATTATTACCTGTTCTACACCACACTATAGAAACCAGAACAAGCTCTGACACAACGGCTCTAGTGGCCTGGATGGAATTTTTAGTTCTCTTTGATGGTCTTTGATTGGTTGTGGTTGGCAGGTGCCGCTAGTTATCGCTAGGTCCTACTTCTTTCCTTCCACTCTTTCTGTTATCTCTTATCTCGTGCTGTTTCCTCTTAATTCACCCTGAGATCACCGCATAAGATGGGTATGGTAAATTTCAATGAAACAAACTAACAATGTTTGTGGTTTTCAATCATAGCCTCACTAGATCTGACATTGCATCTTCGGGAAGGACACTGACCTGATTTTGAAATTCATTTCTAATGACAAGTTGACATTGAACTTCCTGTTTTAACCTTTATACATAATGCATAGCTGCCAATCAATACATAAAAAACCG
The DNA here is from genome assembly GCA_037039925.1 of Doris montereyensis. Classification (NCBI taxonomy): domain Eukaryota; kingdom Metazoa; phylum Mollusca; class Gastropoda; order Nudibranchia; family Dorididae; genus Doris; species Doris montereyensis. The sequence continues at coordinate 676,256 of JAXRKP010000033.1, read as the reverse complement.
TATTTGGCTTCGGGTCCGTAAGTCTTACTTTAAAAAGTACATAAATGAGAGTTAATTGTTTTTTTGTATAAAAAAACTAAGTTAACAGCAGAGATTCAGAGAGAGAGAGAGAGAGAGAGAATGGGTGAAAGTTTGTAGACGCCATTCTAAGTTCACAGAACAACCATTGCATTTCGCCAGCAAGGCCAGTGGTCGGTAGACTTTTTGTTAATTTCGCTTAGGGGGATTAAATAATCCGTGTTTTCCGGAATATCATTACAGGCTGTTGTGCGAGTCAGAATTAGTTTGCACAGAAAGAGTACAGTTTTGATATGGAAAGGTTGGCAGCTGTGATAATAATATGGTATTAAAACCTTATAAGCATCCTAAGCCTCTAACGTTGCATTTTGGTCCTTATGGGTTTTGTGTTTGTAGTGGCTGGGGTAGCTACTAATCCTTTTGCTGGTGTTGGGTGCAACTTTACTGGTTTATTTTGCTATGGCCTGTTTGTTGATTTGTTTATTTGTTGTTGTGTTTCTGAAGACGTTTTCCTGTTTACACATGTGTATTACAAATGTGTTTCCAGTGGTTTTGGTGGGTATATATTTCAGTTGTACTTTGGTGGGTATATATGTAGGTCTCACTCTCGTAACAGGACTCAGTCGCGGGTTCATTTCACCCCAAGTAGGTATTTGTGTGCGTAGTCCTTGGCATCGTATGTACTTGAATAATAAGTAGCTCTCAGTCGTGTGTCAATTTCTCATCCATTGAATGTTATTGTATACATATTGATCTTTTGTTTGCTTGTGTAGCCTCTCTCTATCCATCTGCATATCTGCCAACTGTTATGTAAAAAAAAAAATTTAGTACATTTTTATGGATTTGCGTCTGTGAGTCTGTATTTACCTTGATACGTCCTTATTTGAGGGTTAACTGTATTTTTTCGAAAAAGAAAGTTGATGGCAGGACTCAGAGAGATTGGAGTGTGAGTATAGAGCCCCCGCTCCGAGCTTGCAAAAGTACTTTTGCATTTTGCCAGAAAGGCCAGTAATCAGCAAACTTATTTTTTATTTACAGGGTGTCACCAAAAAAATAAAAGTAAAAGGTAACCCACATTGGATGTCATAACGGCTGAACTCAATGAGCCATAATGTTTAAACTTGGCCCAGGCTAACGTAGAAGATTGTGAACAAGGCATGCAAAGTTTCATGAAATTTCCTTAAAAATTGTTTATCTTATGAGGAATACAAAATAACATACAGAAAATTGCTTCAAACTGACAGCTTCAAATCCATCCTCTGACCACCTGGAACAATAAACTTATTCCAAAAATAACTAACACGAAATGAAAGCAGAAAGAGCCGGAGACAGTTAATTTTCAACAAGAATATTGATTTGAAACATGACCCGTTGTGAATAGGAAATTGATATTCCTAAATTCTAATTCTATCTTACGGTTTATGGGTTCAGATGCCGAGGCTACCCCGTCCTGATATGTTCTGTTGCCTTCTGCGAAGATTATGTAAATTTCTTTGATTGTGTGCCTCTTTTATATGTTCTTCCCACTTTCTCTGAGGTCTCCCTTTTGGTCTTTTACCTTGGGTTTTAACATTGTATATTGATTTAGCTATTCTCTTATCATTCATTCTATTTACATCCCCAAACCATCTGAGTTGATTTATTTCTTTTTAGTTTTAATGCAATCTGTTTTGGTTTGATCTCTAATTGTTGTGTTTCTGATTTTGTCTCTTTTACTTAGATGTTTCATTTCAGCTGCTTGTTTTCTATTGTATTCCCTACTGTCCATGTTTTACTTCCATAGAGGAGAATAGGACAATAAAATGTGTTGTATATTACCATTTTGATTTTTTGTTGAAATCAGAAACACAACAATAAGAGATCAAACCAAAGCAAATGGCATAAAAACTAAGATAGAAATAAATCAATTGAGATGTTTTGGACATGTAAACAGAATGAATGACAATAGAATAGCTAAATCAGTATACAGCGTTTAAACCCACGGTAAAAAACCAAAAGGCAGACTGAGAAAGTGGGAAGAAGATATTAAAAGAGGCATTAAAGCATAGAAATTTAACTTTTATGGAAGCAAACAAAAAATGTCAGGACAGGGCATCCTGGAGAAAGATCATCACAGGCATCTGAACCCATACATCGAAAAGGTAGAATGGGAACTGATAAAGAAAGAAAGAAAGGTTTTTGTTGACAATTCTTGTTGTACCTATAAATGCCCTTCCTAGATGTTTATATATTGTCATTGCCTTTTGGATCTTTGGCTGATTTCTTATCTTACTTTTCCCTCTGAGTTAATCAGTACTCTTCTTACGTAATTGTAGCTTGGAACTTGTAGTAGCTTAACTTCTCCATGCCCAATTTAAGATTTTGTGTTAGTTATAGCGTCCTAGTTACTGCCATTGTTTTTTGTTTTCTGTGCATTTATTTTCATTCCTCTTTTATTCAGCTCATTATTCAGCATGTTGATATTCGACTGAAGGTCACGTTCTGATTGTCCAAATAGAGCTCAATCATCACAAATGAAAGCATTGATAGATATACTGGTTTGAGTTTCCATTTCCATGTACCTACATTCATGCCACTATGGGCCAAAGTAACGGCTTTCAAGTAGCTTTACTTACCCGTGTTCTTCATTGCTCCCCAGAACAGCTTTTGATTTTTTTTTTGGTAGTTTTCTTGAAATCTTTGTCCAAACTTTTCCCATTGTTTTGCTTTCCTCACTTCCTTTTCGACGATAAGTCTTTTACTCACATATTTTTCTTCTGCTTTGCTATCACTTAGATCAATCTGTCTTTCACTGATTCAAGTTTTTATCCTAAATTGGTATATGTTTTACTTCTGGATTATTTAGTTCTGTTTTGAGTTAAATAGCTTTCTTTTGTATCCTTTTCTGTTTTCCCAAACAATTTTCCCAAAAGGACTAATAAAGATTATCTTATCTTATTTTCCCCAGTCAGTAATCTCATTTTGGCAATCACTAGTGATCACTAAATATTTCAGCTCCTCTGCTAAGTCTTGCATCCGTTGTACTGTAAATTGTAAACAAGGAACTGCTAACTATTATGTAGTCTATGCTTGCCATTTCACTTCTGTCTTCATTTAGTTTTGTATATTTGTGGATATCTTTATGTGGGAAAAAAAGCATTGGCTATTTTCATGTTATTCTTTAGGCAAATGTCTATGTCTCTTTCCATTCGGTGAAGTTTTTGTCTCTCCTTTTTTACCCATGACGCTAACTGATGTTTCTACGTTGTTGTCTAATCTAGCGTGAATTTCCTAAAATCACTAGTTTTTGTTTGGGTTTGAGATTCCTTGCAGCTATTTGAAAATTGTTATCAAAAAGATATCTTTTTAATCTTTGTCGGTGTCTTCGTTTTGTCCATAAGCTATTAATAACTCAATGTCTCTACTTGTAGTTGAATGTCTGCTTCTAATTGCCGTGAGCTTATACATTTCCAAAGTTCTAGTAGCTTTTCATGTCTTTTATGCCAGTGCCCTTACATTCCATGTTCCAAAAATCACAGTCCTTGTTCGTTTCCAGCGCCTTCTTCGAGGTATCGTAAATATGGTTCTCTGAATCTTTTAGTTGTGCGTAAGCAGGTGATTATCCCACTGTGCCCTGGGTAGGTGGCGGTGCTGTCCTCTACTTGGCCTGGTTGGGATTTTCTGTTGGGTTAACTCCCGTAGCTTTTGGTCAGCCGAGACCTGCATGCAAGGCAGCAAGTTATTATTTTCTGTTCGGGTTGACTCCCTTAGTCTTTTTGTCAACCAAGACCTGCGTGCAAGGCAGCAGGAGACTCATAGAAGGCGGAGTCGCCTCAGGTGCAAGCACCTGCCCACTGCCCGGTTCATTTCGTCTGCCTCTGATGGTTATCCCCCCTCCCCATTCATATGGTGAATGGAGTAAATGACATTCAATCAATCAATATGTCTGGATTGTCGACAGGATACTGTGATAGATTCTTTTTTTTTATTTATGTTGTCGTTTCCTTTTAATTCATTTGAAGTTTACCACATTGGGTTGATAGGGATAGTATATATTCCAGAGAAAGGCTAAAACCCTAGGTAAAAGACCAAAAGGTAGACCTCGCAGAAAGTGGGACGAAGATATAAAAGAGGCACTAAAGCAAAGAAATTTAACCGTAACAGAGAGGAACAGAAAATGTCAGGACAGGGTAGCCTGGTGAAGTATCATTTCGGATATCTAAACCCATACACCAGAAGGTAGGCTGGGAACTGATGAAGAAAGAAAAGGCAATCACTGATTTATTCCTATCGTAGCCTTTCTGAAGCTTGGTTCAAAGTGTGGCACGGGGCGGTGACAGTGTCAAGTGTAAAATGGTTTAGGAATCGAGTACGTGCCCGTGTCATTTGTCTTGCCACCCATCACACACACCTGTGTGTCTTGACAAGGAAAGATAAACGGCTTGATCATTGATACTATACAGTTCATGACGTGTGTCATGGGTGTGACTGAGACTCAGGTCACCACGATGCTTTGCTAGTCTCTAAACACACCAGCTTGGTATGGCCACGGTGAGGTTACAACATAACTCTTGTCTTGTACACACACGGAGACTCTAGGGGTGACTGTGAGACCACCTTTTTTCATTCTTTTTTTTTTTTAACATAATAATATACAGGGTGCCTAAACACGGGTAACTGTTATAAATGTGAATAACTTTTTAACCTCGGACTCAATTTTAATTGAATTTAAACACATTTAGAACATTCAAATGCATTATAGAACAATGACCGGAAACGGGAAAAGAACATTTCTTGTAAGACAACTCATTTTAATTTGTATTGTAAAAATCAATACAACCCAAAAAGGAGGATCTTTTCAAATTGTTGGGAAATGAGATGTGCTGTCTCAATAACTAAACCAAATTCACATGTGAACAAGAGGAGAGACATAACCTATTTTAAGTGATGAATATCTCATTGAATAGAGATGCCACTCCCATCTACCATTTGCACAATTACATTTGGCAATCTGATAGTAAAGTCTAGCAATCCTATTGCAGTCAGATTTCGGTTAATTCCTCGTACTTACGAATAATATTATATTTCAACTGCTCTTTGTTGAGGGGAACAGGATTGCTAAAGACTCGATCCTACAGATACCCTTACAGTCTGAAAGAAGTCGCAGGGGTTGAGATCGAGGCATTTTGGGCGTCCATTCATTGCTGTGTTTGAGAAATTAATCGGGGGCCTGGAACTTTGTTGTGGGGTAGTCGACGTCGACATCAAGTTCTTGATGTCATCAAATAATCTCCCAACCATGCGTAACTAGTGAAGGACGTAGGTTGGGTTTTTTTTATGTGACATTAGTTAGCTTTTATCCTTTCGGGGGAATGTCAATGAAGCAAATTTGTTTTGGTTTTGGTTTTGCCCTTGTATATTGCGAAGGGAGGGTTGTGGGAGTAGTCGTTCATATTTTTTAGATCTAACGTTATTCTCTCGTCTTCATTATTTGTCCAGCTGATAAAATGTCTACATTCTGTCCCAGTATAATATGTAGCTGTTGACGGGGTTTAGTTTGTTTTGTGTTTTGTTTTGTTTTGTTTTGTTTCTTTGTTTCCTTTCATGCCCCGATTGAGCTGTTGATGTGATGGAAGGTGGACGCGAGTTTTGCTATTTCTTATGAGCACTAGAAATGGAAACTATCTTTGCACGAAGATTTTATATTTCCCCTCTTGATCAGCCATCCTTTTTAGCGTACGTACGCACTGTCGTCGTCACAGTCTTTTCTAGGTTTTGACCTTTGGCATGGGACACTTTTAACTCGCATTGCATTGCATCGTGCTACATTTTGGACAGACATGCATCATGCATACGCCTGTCGATATATTTTATATGCAGCATGTGGGCATATTTCCTAATAACTGTTCCTTAAAAGTGAAACCTGAAGTAAAGTAGTAATAATTAATAACGATACCATTGATACTGTTGATACTACTGCTGCTACTACTACTACTATTACTACTACTTCTACTACTACTACTACTGATGCTGCTGCTGCTAATAAGTGTTATTACAACTATTGCTTCTACTACTACTACTACTACTACTACTACTACTACTACTACTGCTACTATTACTTATAATATTACAACTACGACATGTACTTCTACTACTATTACTACTACTACTACTACTACTACTACTACTACTACTACTACTACTACTACTACTACTACTACTACTACAACTACAATTACTACAATTACTTCTACTGTTACTTATACTACTACTATTATTATTTCTACTACTACCACTTCTACTACTACTACCACCACCACCACCACTACTACTACTGCTACTTTTACTTATATTACTACTACTATTAGTACTACTGCTGCTACTATTAATTTTACTACTACTATTACTAGTACTACTACTACTACTACTACTACTGCTGCTGCTGCTACTTCTTTACTACTGCTGCTACTATTACTATTACTACTATTGCTGTTGCTTCTATTACTGCTACTGTTACTACTGCTACTGCTGCTGTTGCTACTGTTACTACTACTACTACTACTACTACTACTACTACTACTACTACTACTACTACTACTACTATTACTCCTATTTCTACTACTTCTGTTACCACTACTTGTACTACTACTGTTTGTTCCATTATAAATTATATCAGCTTAAACTTAATATTAGAACAACCATATCAGGCTGTCAAACTCAAACTTACATGGTTTCATCTTCAAACATTGATTGTCACCTGCACTCATTTTACCCTAGTACAGTAAGGCTGTGGAATGGACTGCCAACAGAAATAAAATTCGGCAATAGCACTGAAGACTTTAAAAGCAGAATTAAATACATCAGTATAAAGCCAATATTGAATTAGTGTTTTTGGCTTAAATTAAAATGTGTGCAATGACATTCCGACAGTCATACTCAAGAATTGAGTTTGTCAAACATTATGAAGAAGAAGAAGAAGAAGCTCTCCTTGAAAAAATGTCCTCTCCTTTAGTTTCTTAGAGTTAGATACTCCTCCCTTTTGTTTTTACATTTTCTGGCAAAAACTTTTAGCATTTCAACTGCTCACTGACTCAATCTGACAGACACTCGTTGGGCTTTTGAAACATTAATTGTTTCCACACCTTTGTTTTTATCGCACAGCAATATTGTTTTGGCGTGGGTGTGATATGTAGACCTATGAACTTGATGAAATGACAAGTCTTAAAAAGAAGGAAAAAAAGATGGCACTGATCCCCTTCCTAGAATTTCCAAACCTGATTGGTTCAAACCCAGGACATACCTTAATAGTTCTTGTATTCTATTTATTGCTAAGTTCCATGAGCATTGGGTGTTCGGAGTTCAAGCTCAGGATATACCTTAATACTTGCATTATATTTATTGCTGAGTGCCATGAGCACTGGGTGTTTGGAGTTCAAACCCAGGACAAACCTTGATAATTGATACTTGTATTGTGTTTATTGCTGAGTGCCATGAACACTGGATGTTTGGAGTTCAAGCTCAGGACAAACCTTGATAATGATACTTGTATTGTGTTTATCGCTGAGTGCCATGAGCACTAAGTGTTTGGAGTTCAAACCCAGAAGATACCTTGATATTTGTATTGTATAGTAGTTGATGAATTATGCTTTAGTCATTTTATATTTATTAGTCTTTTTGATGTACTCAACACTTCCCAACGTCAACATAATACAGATAAACAATGTTTTGAAATGAGGCGTCTATGACCGTTGACCCTATTTTTAAAAAAATTCTTTCAGGAGGTGTTGACATCGCGCCGAACGGCTGACCTCGGTGAACCATCATCCCTGGGCGCTGCTGAGTCAGCCCGCCAGCGTTCTCTGCTGAACATTGTGACAAAGGAACAGAAGAAATGGAAGGGCACAGTGAAGGAACAGAGGAAAAACATTTATGACCGGCACGCCATGCTCAACTAGATATATAGCATTTATTGGAAAGCCAATGGAAGGGGGGGGGGTGTCAGCAGACGTTTGCCAAAGGTTCTTACTTATTTATTTTTCTTGGTCATTGCTTTGTTTGTGTGTGTGTGTTTATGTCAGTTATTTCTTTGTGTGTTTGTATTCGTTGTTTTCACTCCCACTGGTTTGTGTTTGGCGGGCGCTGTTGGTAGGTCCTACTTCTTTCCTTTTTACTTCTCTTTTATCTTGCTGTTTCCTCTGAATTCACCCTGAGATCACCACAATGGTGGATGGGGTAATTTTGAATGAAACAAAAATCACTCTCACTGAGAGTCTCAGCTGATAGATTATCATTACAAGTGTCATTGAACAGGAAGCCAAAAATGTAGATATTAGCCTCTAATTCAGTGCAGTAATCCTCCCTACTTTTAGCCGGTGTTTGACAGTGTCTTAACATGGAAGCAAGAATTGACTCATAGAGTGGAGAAAAAGGAGATATTTGTAAAGGATTATGACATGGGTAACGTTTTTGAATCAGATTTATTTTAATCTTTATTTTGTGACCTAGACAAGTTGTCTACACTTAGTGTGTTCGTAGTCAAAACTTGTGTGCCTACACAACAGTGTCATCTTGTCATAGACAGCACATTGTGTTTTGCCTCTGTGTGAAATTATCTTTCAAACAAGGTGATGTACAGAAAAACAAAATGTCATAAAGTCACGCATGGTTTCAACTAATTTAATACTGGTTGGCAGTGAGAACGAAAGGCTTGGAAATGGGTGCGGTTTGTAGCTCTCCTTTTCTTACTCTACTGAAATACAGCGAGCGGTTGGCAGGGGTTGCTGTTAGGTTCCATTTTCTTTCCTATCCTTCTTTTGCATGTCTTTCATTTTGCTGTTTCCTCTTAATTTACCCTGAGAACAATGATGGACGGGGTAAATTTCAATGAAACAAAATACTAAAATATATTTATATATTTGTATGTTGATAAATCATAATACCGATATACTAAGTTTGAACTTATTAGTACCTGATTTCTTGTACAATTTTTGTGTGAGTTACACATTTAGAGGTGTATACACTTTTTTTTGTACATGGTGGGGGGGGGGGGGGGCAGATGGAGAAAGCATGAATTGAATTGATATTTAAAACCAGTGATAGTGATATATGAATCTTTTGTAGGCTGTTGCTGTTTTTTGTTCACTGTTCCTGGCAGCCAGTCACTGTTTCAATTATGTCCTTTTTTTTTTCCTCTTGATGCAAAATGACGGTGTTGCTACTGCTAGTTCATTCAATATTCAATGCTGTTGTCACAAACAAATTTACGATTGTGGGATTTTGGTTACTTTCTACATGCGTACTTTTACTTTGTGCCCACAATACCAATACTGTTCCTAGAGCCGTCATGGAAGGTGCAGGCATTTGATGAGGCAAGGAGCCATTCAGACACCAGCTAATGTGGACAAAGGAATTCATGTCATGTCCCGTACAGGTGAGAATGAGACGGTGTACAAAGGATTCGATCCAGATAATCATAGCTGAAATAGTCATAGCATGACATCGGCCGAACCTGTGCTTACGGGTAAAATGAATGAGCAAGAGAGCGGAAAAGTTTGAGAACCCTGCAAAGATCCGCCAGGTTGCAGTGCGAGTCAGATTCAACAGGTTGTGGGGACTGACGCCAGGTCCTCGTTGTATGAGACCTTTTGTTGATGAATGCGAAATCAGGTCAACAAGGAACATCCCATTTCAACAGCAGCGATTAGTTTTTGTTTAATTTCAAAGGAAAGGCATTTGCGCTTTGTGGGTTTTGATATAGAGGTAGATGCCATTTTGATCAACCTGAATAAAGGGACGGCACAGCGAGTTACAGGTGTGAACGCTATCATGGCTTAGAAGAAAGTGAGCAACAGAGAAAAAAATTAGAAATTGGTTTGACGCCTGTCTTTAGTTTAACGAGGTAGTGTCAGTCATCATTTTGATTGGTCCAGCGTTCTTCCCCACTAGCCAATCTTCCATTCACTCACACCAACGATACTACAGTAGAAGAATTGTTCTAGTATCTTTGCTCACTCTACAATTAACAAGTAATCTGTCTCTCCCCCAAACACACATGCTCACAGTGCAACGTCAATCAATGACTTGAGCGTTTAGGCTGCTTCTCGCTGGTAAAAAAGTTTCATGAAACTAAGTAAATCGGATTGGCTCCCACTGTAATAAGTGAATGAAGTTAATGAATTCATGTCAATTAATTTTTTCTCCGTTACTGATGTAAGACGCCATTCGCTGTCGTTGCATTGAAATTACGGTCATTTCGACGTAGGCGATTGGCTCAAGAGCATTGGATGATTATCAACATCTGCCTATCTATCTGAAACGGCTCGCTGTTGAAATTAAAAGGGTATAGACTGATTTGACCGTACCAAGTTGTAATTCTTGTTAACAGGAGGTCTAAAAAGTTGATATTACTGTTACACCTTACATTTTTTTAGATCTAGATCTAGCGAAGGCTATTGAAAGACTTCCATCAACTTGGTCTACAAAATGGTGAGTAAAAGTAAGAGTCCATTCTGTCAAAAGATTGCAAGGACGTGTCACATTTCAAAGACATGTGGTAGTTAGTGTGTTTTGGGATGCTTCACACTGCCTTCTATTCCGTTACCTGATTGCAAGGACGTGTCACGTTTCAAAGATATGTGGTAGTTGGTGTGTTTTGGGATCTTCTATTCCTTAACGTGATTGCAAGGACATGTCACATTTCAAAGACATCTGGTAGTTAGTGTGTTTTGGGATGCTTCACACTGTCTTCTGTTCCGTTACGTGATTTGTCACATTTCAAAGACATGTGGTAGTTGGTGTGTTTTGGGATCCTTCACACTGTCTTCCATTCCGTTACGTGATTGCAAGGACATGTCACATTTCAAAGACATGTGGTAGTTGGTGTGTTTTGGGATCCTTCACACTGTCTTCTATTCCGTAACGTGATTGCAAGGACATGTCACATTTCAAAGACATCTGGTAGTTAGTGTGTTTTGGGATGCTTCACACTGTCTTCCATTCCGTTTGATTGCAGGACGTGTCACATTTCAAAGACATGTGGTAGTTGGTGTGTTTTGGGATGCTTCACACTGTCTTCCATTCCGTTACGTGATTGCAAGGATATTTGCTTTGTGTGCTTTAAGATGTTTATTCAAACACGTCAAAAGTGTTCTATACAGGTTTGCATCTTATTATATTTATCTTCCATGTTTGTCTCAGTTCATTGTGTTTTTTGGGGTCTCGAATTTAGCTTGCATGAGAAATCCTGTTTGATGTGAAGGAAGTCTCAACATTCCATGTGATATTTAATAAGACTTTATCATTATCATTGTTTGTCTCTGTGGGCAAGCGAAAAAGAGAGGACGGGTTAATATTTAAATCGACGTATTCTGTAGGATGGAAAAACTGTTTATCGTTCCAATAAAAACATGTACGAGCCGTGGACCAAACTCTACTGGAGAGTTATATTGAAATAATTTTCTCAAATGCATGTATGACAATGAACAGACTTTTTAAAATACAATTTCCGTAGACCTGTGTTTGTAAAACCTGAGATTTTGATCATAATCATATGTATACATGTACACTCAGATCATATGTATACATGTACACTCAGATCATATGTATACATGTACTTATGTATACATGCACACTCAAACCTTGTTATACCGCCAACTGTTGCCATGGTAGCTTAGCGTTATGAAGGGAATGGTGTAACAAAAATGGCCTTTTTAGTACATGTATGACAATGAGGAAGGTAGTCAATATTTGACTAACCAAGTAGAAGAAAAAAGATAACTGACAAGACAATGTAATGACACAAGATAATATGAAAGCCCCATAGGAACAAAGACAAGACAAATACAAAGAATAGCCAGAAAAAAATCCTGGCCGCAACCTCTGCGTCGGCACCCATCGCCTCGCCATGAAAAGAAAGCGTGCTACCAACCGAGCTTACTACTCTCCCTAAATGTTAGCTCGGTTGGTAGGTTGCTTTCTTTTCATGGCGAGGCGATGAGTGCTGACGCAGAGGTCGCGGGTTCGATCCCCATGGTGGCCAGGATTTTTTTCTCTCTATTCCTTGTATTTGTCTCGTCTTTGTTCCTATGTGGCTTTCATATTATCTTATGTCATTACCTTCACTTCCAACATGCCCCTTGCCTCACTGTTTGTCTTTATCTGACAAAACAATGTAGGCCTTTTGTATGTGAAAAGGTTATTTTAGTATTATTTAAAAATACATGTAGCATCGCCTGGTCTCTTATGTAGTCTAGAAAAAACATCGAGAGACACTTCCCTAACTCAACATTGATTAGTCTAGGTTATGTTATGAAGCATAATTCTCACCATGCAATTGGACCTAATCACTCGCAGCCATGCCTACCCCCCGCCAAGCTATTGTCAGGATGATGTGATCTGGGCCTATGCCGATGCCATTCTTCAATTGGCTGACCTGACCTAGACTTCAACAGCGGATGTCAAACGTTGTCTTCAAACCTTCAATACTCTCAACTCATTTTCATAAAGAAGAAACGTTGTGTCATTAGTGTCAATGTCATTTGTGTAAATGTAAAAGTACAAAGACACACACATGTCAGTGATACTTGTGTGTGTGTGTTTGACTCTGTGATCTGTGAGCAGCAAGCCAAACTAGATTCTACTCTACTTCTACCCGCTTGCATCACTTGGACTGGAGGAAGGGGGTGGCAGTATAACGAGTTGTATTTTACAATGGTTATTTTTATAAGGGAACGTTAATGCCAAAATATTGGTAGATGGCGGTATAACGAGTTGTATTTTGTCAGATTCGTACTGAGGTGAAAAGTTGGCGTCAGTGAGAACGGCGGTATAACGAGATTTAAGTGTGTATTACTAATATTAGTATTGGTTTGATGAATATGTTGTACAGATAGATAGATGGGTGGATGTAATATGTATGGAAATGGAATGGTGTCTGATTGGAGAACAATCTTAACACATATATGTATTATATACATGTTTTTCATTAATGATAATGCATGATTTTTATGATAGATCAATTGAACTAGTCTAGTGTCAATATGTGTAAGTTTTGTATGACACTTGACGGATTTGTGAGAAAATTCTCTTTGTAGGTTGATGCCTTTGTCTGAATGAAAGATTGTGCAATACGATGATAAAGTGACTTGTTCATGTACATAATATTAAAATAGGTGGGTTATCATTCACATTCACAGCTTAACATCGTTTTATCATGTCAGTCTTTGAGTCTTATTCCTTTCATATGTTTGTTAATAAGATGTACTTATTTTTCTTTTTTTTCTTCCTCTCCTGCAGTTCTTCTCCATTTATCTTTGATCTAGCTGTTCCCTATTCATTTATCTGGAGATCACCACATATGGTGAACAAGGAAATTTCGAGGAAACAAAATCTCCTTCTTCCTCTTCTTTTTTCGTATTTGTCTTGTTCTTCTCCTTTTTACTTCTTCTTCTTCTTTTTCTTCTTCTCCTCTTCCTTCTTCTTTTCTTACTCTTATTCTACTACTCTTCTAATCTTTTGTTCTTCGTCTTCTTCTTCTTCAGATAAGTTAGTATAAAACTCATGGAAGTTGAGTTATTCCACTGTAAGCTCGCTAGTGTTAAAATAAAATGCAAGTTCATTCATTCACAATTTAATCTCATCTCAATAAAATAGTGCGGTTAAGTTTTACCCTAATGGTAGTATTGTAAATTGTAACCTGAGAGGAGTCCAGGTAGACAGGTCCATTGGGGCCAAACTCAGATTCGATCCCCAGACTTGGGGGCACTGCTGGTAGGTCCTACTTCTTTCCTTTTCTTCTTCCTCTTAATTCACCCCGAGATAACCGCAATGGTTGACAAAATAGATCTCAATCTCAAAGAAAGATCCTGAGACCTTAAGTGACATGAAGATCGCTGTGGCCTTAAATTACGTTAAATTCATACCAAATGAACTGACCATTTGCACCTAGTCCTAGTCTAGCACTACAACTACATGATGCCTGTCAATATACAGTTAACCATACCCCTGCTAGTGTTACTGTATTAGTGTTATTGTTACTAGTTGACTTCTACACTGTCAATGTATGGCTTCTAAAAGCCACACACGAAATGGTGAAATGGTAATCGTACATCGTCGTGGACTTGAAAAACAGTTTCAGAAAAAAAAATCCACCATCGGGCTGTGACCTCGGTGTGAGTAGAGAGTACAAAGGAAGGGACATAACTCTACTAACACTAACACACAAGTTGTCTCTTTTGTTTTTCATACTTGAAGTGAAGTGTCCTGTCACCCCTTTGACATGACATTTCTAGAGTATATCATTTTTTTGGTTTACTCATAACAGTGGTTTACTATTGACACATAATTCAAACTAAGCAGTGTGATGTTGTGGTTTAGTCTTCCTCCCATAACATGTCACCACTTTTCGTGGACATGGCAATGTTTACTCAACAAAGAACATTGAGGTGACAGTGACAGTGCAGCACTGACATGTCCCCTCATCGACTGTTGATAACAAAGAACTTGAGTGAATTTTGCAGGACAGCGTTATGTCTTACTTGATATTTCTAATAGTAAATACATTGCAATGGGATCCTACTACCAGTGTCACGCGATGACGTTACGTTCACAATAGAAGGAGAAAGAATGCTGGAGAGAGAGGCACACCCAGATAGAGACAGAGAGAGGGGGGGGGGGGGGGGGCTCAAGAGTCATTATAAATTCTTTCCTGCGTTGGTTTTTGTTTCTTTCAAGTTTTTTTTTTATTTTCAAAATCTGTACATGAGCATAAACAATATAATAAAATAATACTAATTGGTCGTATCAGACAGAAGATGCAAATTTCAATCACACTCACAGAATATAAGCAGAAAACAAATAACAAACATGTCAAACAAATAAACGAAATACAGAAATAAATTGACCCAAAATTTCTAATACAATGTAGTAATATCCCAAATCGCAAATAAATTTTAATTACAACAAATCGACTCTTTAAAAAGAATAAAAACAAAAGCAAACAAGGAAACAACCCAAAAACAAAACAAAAATCAATAATAATAAAAAAAATTAAATGGCGTAACTCAACAGAAATAAAACATTAATTATTATTAATATTATGCATGATAAGGTTTTGTAATAAGTGCAAGTTCAATCCATTAAAATATATTATATAAAATCATGTCAGTGCTTTTACGTATCAGCTGTGAGAAAAACAAAACAAAACAACTAATACCCCCAAAACAAAATAATAAAAGAAAAAACAAGAAATATCACGGTGGTCAATACGTATTTGCTCTGACTAGGAAGGAAGCAATAGAGATTCTGATTCTGATATTTTAAGCTTGACATTTACACAAGCTTTCTTCCTCCAACCACTTAGAACGAAGATGTATAAAAAATGTATAATTTATATCTATGTGTACATGTACACGTTGTTACAAAGAAAAGGTAACAATTTACATGTATTTACATTCACTGGGTGTCGCAAAGAAGAGGTAATAATTTACATATATGTACATGTACTGGGTGTTGCAAAGAAAAGGTAATAACTTACATGTATGTACGTGTATTGGGTGTCACAAAGAAAAGGTAATAACTTCCATGTATGTACGTGTATTGTGTGTCTCAAATAAAAGGTAACAATTTACATATATGTTTGCACTGGGTGTGTAAAGAAGACGTAATAATTTACATATATTTACATGCACTGGGTGTCGAAAAGAAAAGGTAATAATTTACATGTAAGTACATGTACACGGTTTCGCAAAGAAAAAATAACAATTTACATATATTTACATGTACTGGATGTCACAAAGACAAGGCAACAATTTACATATATGTACATGTACATGGGGTTGCAAAGAACAGCTAATAATTTACATGTATTTACATGTACTGGGTGTCACAAAGAATAGGTAACAATTTCCATGTATGTACATATACACGGTGTTGCAGAGAAAAGGTAATAATTTACATGTATGTACATGTACAAGGTGTTACAAAGAATAGGTAATAATTTACATGTATGTACATGTACACTGTATTACAAAGAATGGTAATAATTTACATGTATGTACATGTAAGCATAGGTAATAATTTACATAGGTAATAATTTACATGTATGTACATGTACACTGTGTTGCAAAGAATAGGTAATAATTTACATGTATGTACAGGTACACGTTATAAAGAATAGGTAATAATTTACATGTATGTACATGTACGGTGTTGCAAAGAATAGGTAATAATTTACATGTATGTACATGTACATGATGTTGCAAAGAAAAGGTAATAATTTACATGTATGTACATGTACACGGTGTTGCAAAGAAAAGGTAATAATTTACATGTATGTACATGTACATGATGTGTTACAAAGAATAGGTAATAATTTACATGTATGTACACGTACACGGTGTTGCAAAGCATAGGTAATAATTTACATGTATGTACAGGTACACGGTGTTGCAAAGAATAGGTAATAATTGACATATACACGTATATACATTTACACGGTGTTGCAAAGAATAAGTAATAATTTACATGTATGAACATGTACATGATGTTCAAAGAAAAAGGTAATAATTTAAATGTATGAACATGTACATGATGTTGTCAAAAAAAGGTAGCAATTTTCATATATCTTCATGTACTGGGTGTCTCAAAAGAAAACTTAAATGTATGTTCATGTATAGGGTGTCGCAAAAAAGGTAACAATTTACATGTATGTACATGTACTGGTGTCACAAAGAAAAGGTAACAAATTATATGTATGTTCATGTATTGGGTGTCACAAAGGAAAGTTAACCATTTACATGTATGTACATGAACTGGGTGTCACAATGTAAGGGTAACAATGTACATGTATGTATATGTACAGGGTGTCACAAAGAAAATGTAACAATTGACATGTATCTTCATGTACTGAGTGTCGCAAAGAAAAAGTAACAATTTACATGTATGTTCTTGTACTGGGTACCGCAAAAACAAGGTACATGTACAGGGAGTCGCAAAGAAAAGGTAACATTTTACAAGTGTGTTTATGTACAAGATATTGCAAATAAATTGTAATGATTTACATGTATTCACATGTACGTAGTGTCGCATAGAAAATGTAACAATTAAATTGTTTGTGCATATACAGGATGTTGCAAAGAAATTGTAACAATTTATATATATTACATGTACAGGGTGTCGGAAAGAAAAGGTAACAATTTACATATATTACATGTACAGAATGTCACAAAGAAATGGTAACAAGTTACATTTTCGTACATGCACAAAGAAAATGTAATAATTTACATGTAGTTACCTGTACTGGGTGTAAGAATGAAAATGTAATAATTTACATGTATGTACATAGAAATGTAACAGTTCTGTCACAAAGAAATGTAACAGTTTATATATTTACATGTATTGGGTGTCACAAATAAAAGGTAATAATTTACATCTATTTACATGTCCTGGGTATCACAAATAAAAAGTAATAATTTACATATATTTACATGTCCTGGGTGTTGCAAAGACAAGGTAACAATTTACATGTATGTACATATTAACTAATAATTTACATGTATGTACATGTACACGGTGTTACAAAGAAAAGTAACAATTTACATCTATTTACATGTACTGGGTGTCACAAAGAAAAAGTTTTACATTTATTTACCTGTACACGGTGTCACAAAGAAAAAGTAACAATTTACATCTATTTAACTGTACACGGTATCACAAAGAAAAAGTAACAATTTACATTTATTTACCTGTACACGGTGTCACAAAGAAAAAGTAACAATTTACATCTATTTACATGTACTGGGTGTCACAAAGAAAAAGTAACAATTTACATCTATTTACATGTACTGGGTGTCACAAAGAATAGGTAATAATTTACATGTATGTACATGTAGACGGTGTCACAAAGAAAAGGTAATAATTTACATGTATGGACATGTACACGGTAATAATTTACATGTATGGACATGTAGACGGTGAATAGGTAATAATTTATGTGTATGTATTACATGTACACGGGGTTGCAAAGAATAGATAATAACGACAAATTAAGAATGCCAAAGGAGAAATAATGAAAGAAGATAGCAAAGTCATCGAAACACGGAGAAAGCATTTTCAACAATTACATAATCCCTCCAGAACGTACGAAACAAGGACTAAAAATCAATTAATTAGTAAGAGTAACAAGTAATCCAGATGAGGCAACTGAAGATGTAGATATATCAATGGAAGAAACCCAAACAGCTATAAGAAAAGTGAAATTAGGAAAAGCCCCAGGAGCAGATCAAGTTTATCCAGAAATGGTTAAAAACCAAGGGAGAGCGGCAGACAAACTACTACATGCAATATGCCAACAAGCATGGAAGTCCAAACAAGTGCCAGACAAATGGAAAAAGGGAACGGTAGTACCAATACATAAGAAAGGATGAACTATGGAATCCTCAAACTATAGAGGGATATTACTACTTGGAGTTCCAGGAAAAGTATATGCCAGGGTACTGGAAATGAGACTAAGGAAAACAATAGAGGATCAGATTGAAGAGCATCAGAGTGGATTTAGACCAGGAAGAAGTGTACAAGATCACATATTTACAATTAGATAAATAATAGAAAAATTCCTTGAGAGAAACATTGACTTGCACCTGTGTTTTATTGACTTAGAAAAAGGCATTTGACACTGTGAGGAGGGACGAACTATGGCATTCCTTAAAAGAACACAAAGTAGAGCAAAATTTAATAGAAGCCATTAAACTGTTTCACAATAAACCAACATGTGCAGTAAGAGTAGCTGGAAACCTATCTGCAGAATTTGATGTAGATATAGGAGTAAAACAGGGTTGTAGCCTTAGTCCTCTTTTGTTTATCACATTTATGGATTCAGTCGCAAAGGCATCCTCAAAAATGAAGAAAATAAATGTAGGTATTGCGAAGCTTAAACCAGTAAATGTATCAATGCTTTCATTTGCCGATGATTTAGTTCTGTTTGGAAAATCAGAAAGCAACCTTCAGTTGAATATCAATATTATGAACAATGAACTAAATAAAAGATTAACTAGGAGTAATGATTAACTCAGAGGAAAACATAAGAGAAGAAATCAGCCAGAGAATAAAAAAGTGCAATATATAACCATCTAGGAAAAGCATGTGTAGGTAAGCAAGAATTGTCAACAAAAAAATCAAAAATACAGTTTATTGTCCTACTCTCCTCTATGGCAGTGAAACCTGGATCTTAGACAGTAGAGAATACAGTAGAGTACAGGCAACTGAAATGAAATAACTAAGAAGAGTAGTAGAGAAAACTGAAAGAGACAAAATCAGAAACACAACAATAAGAGATCAAACCAAAGCAGAGACATAAAAACTAAGATAGAAACAAATCAATTGAGATGGTTTGGGCATGTAAACAGAATGAATGACAATAGAATAGTTAAATCAGTATACAGTGCTGAAGCCCAAGGTAAAAGACCAAAAGGCAGACCTCGGAGAAAGTGGGAAAAAGATTTTTTTTAAAGAGGCATTGAAGCATAGAAATTTAACTTTTTTGGAAGGAAACAGAAAATGCCAGGACAGGGCATCCTGGAGATAGATCATCTCGGGCATCTGAACCCATACACGAAAGGTAGAATAGGAACTGATAAAGAAAGAAAGACAGAAGTACATGTACTGGGTGTCACAAAGAAAAGGTAACAATTTACATGTATGTTCCTGTACTAGGTGTCACAAAGAAAAGGTAACAATTTACATGTATGTTCATGTACTGGGTGTCACAAAGAAAAGGTAACAATTTACATGTATGTTCATGTACTGGGTGTCACAAAGAAAAGGTAACAATTGACATGTATGTTCATGTACAGGGTGTCACAAAGAAAAGGTAACAATTTACATGTATCTTCATGTACTGGGTGTCACAAAGAAAAGGTAACAATTTACATGTATGGACATGTTCTGGGTGTCACAAAGAAAAGGTAACAATTTACATTTATGTTCATGTACTGGGTGTCACAAAGAAAATGTAACAATTTACATGTATGTTCATATACAGGGTGTCACAAAGAAAATGTAACAATTTACATGTATGTACATGTACTGGGTGTCAAAACGAAAATGTAACAATTTACATGTATGTACATGTACAGGGTGTCAGAAAAGAAAAAGTTATATTTTGCATGTATGTACATATACAGGGTGTTGCAAAGAAAAAAGTAACAATTTACATGTATGTATATGTAACAATTTACATGTATGTATATGTAACAATTTACGTGTATGTATATGTAACAATTTGCATGTATGTATATGTAACAATTTACATGTATGTATATGTAACAATTTACATGTATATATATGTAACAATTTACGTGTATGTATATGTAACAATTTACATGTATGTATATGTAACAATTTACATGTATGTATATGTAACAATTTACATGTATGTATATTATATGTAACAATTTACGTGTATGTATATGTAACAATTTACATGTATGTATATGTAACAATTTACATGTATGTATATTATATGTAACAATTTACATTATGTATATGTAACAATTTACATGTATGTATATGTAACAATTTACATGTATGTATATGTAATAATTTACATGTATGTATATGTAACAATTTACAAAAATGTATATGTAACAATTTACATGTATGTACATGTACTGGGTTACAAAAAGAAAATGTAACAATTTACATGTATGTACATGTACTGGGTGTCAAAAAGAAAATGTAACAATTTACATGTATGTACATGTAACTTTACGTGTCACAAAAATGAAAATGTAACAATTTACATGTATGTACATGTACTGGGTGTCAAAAGAAAATGTAACAATTTACATGTATGTACATGTACTGGGTGTCAAAAAGAAAATGTAACAATTTACATGTATGTACATGTACTGGGTGTCAAAAAGAAAATGTAACAATTTACATGTATGTATATGTCACAATTTACGTGTATGTATATGTAACAATTTACGTGTATGTATATGTAACAATTTACATGTATGTATATGTAACAATTTACGTGTATGTATATGTAACAATTTACATGGATGTACATGCACTGGGTTTCGCAAAGAAAAAGGTAATAATTTACATGTATGTACATGTACTGGGTTTCAAAAAGAAAATGTAACAATTTACATGTATGTACATGTACTGGGTGTCAAAAAGAAATTGTAACAATTTACACGTATGTACATGTACTGGGTGTCAAAAAGAAAATATAACAATTTACATGTATGTACATGTACTGGGTGTCAAAAAGAAAATGTAACAATTTACATGTATGTACATGTACTGGGTGTCAAAAAGAAAATGTAACAATTTACATGTATGTACATTTACTGGGTGTCAAAAAGAAAATGTAACAATTTACATGTGTACATGTAACACATGTACTGTACATGTAACAATTGACATGTATGTACATTTAACAATTTACATGTATGTACATGTACTGAGTGTCAAAAAGAAAATGTAACAATTTACATGTATGCACATGTACTGGGTGTTACAAAGTGCATGTAACAATTTACATGTATGCACATGTACTGGGTGTTACAAAGAAAATGTAACAATTTACATGTATGCACATGTTTTGGGCGTCATAACGCCGGAAGTCAATAAGCTAGATGTTGAAATGATAAGTCATCCTAGACTTACTTACAAACTTGTGAACATGGAATACAAATTGTCATAACATTTTC
This sequence comes from Doris montereyensis, assembly GCA_037039925.1. Classification (NCBI taxonomy): domain Eukaryota; kingdom Metazoa; phylum Mollusca; class Gastropoda; order Nudibranchia; family Dorididae; genus Doris; species Doris montereyensis. The sequence goes on along the minus strand of JAXRKP010000033.1, from coordinate 654,543 downwards.
CTTACGTTTTTGTTTTTAAGTTGTGTGGAATACAAAACACATAATGCGCAATTGCCTCAAGCTGACAACTTCAAAACTATCATTTGAAAACTTAAAACAAAGTGATTCTCAAAACAAAGAACATGAAATGAAAGCAGAAATTAAAGAGACGGAGACGAAGATGATTTTCAACAAGAATATTAATATGAAACATGATTCTTTGTGAATAAGAAATTGATATTCCTAAAAATCAAAAATGTCTTATGCTCGAAGTGTTCTCCGATGTTTTGCAAACACAGGTCTTGATGTCCTTCAAAATTATTATTGATGGAATTTCTGCGAGAACGGGGAGGGCTGTTTATATATATGTATAAGGAAAACGATTTGTCTGTTCTTGTTAACTCAGGATTCAAATCTGGAGTGAGCGTTGTTGGGCCGCCCATACAATTTCAGTACGCCTGCTGACGACAATGCAAGCATTAGAGACCTCTTCAAGCCATTAAAATGTCCTGTTTACATTGGGTGGTATTGCTCCATCTTGCATAAACCTTTGTCTGGCGTGAAATTAATAACAAAACAAAAGGACTGAAAATGGGCACAAAGATGTGTGACGTCATCTAACGACGTTTCACGATCGTGTCGATTAATGTGATTGGCCAATGGAATACTCTGTAAATAGTGTCATGTGATTGTGATTGTAATAAATGCAACATGTGGAAAGTTGATAGGCTGAATTCTTCGTGCGACATTCAAATACATTTAGATCTATGCGTATTCTGTGACTGTCACAAGATGTGCTAACACAGTTTGAAACCATTCTAGTATACTGTGCCAAAACTTGTCTTCACAACCATTCTAGTATCCTGTGCCAAAACTTTGCACATTGTTTTCACAACCATTCTAGTATTCTTCCTTTAACTTTATCCTGTATCCAAAACTTTGCAGTCATTGTTTTCACAACCACAGTAATTCTACTATCCTGTACCAAAACTTTTAGCACATTGTTTTCACAACCATAATTCTACTATCCTGTACCAAAACTTCTGCACATTGTTTTCACAACCATTCTACTATCCTGTACCAAAACTTCCTTTAACACATTGTTTTTCACAACCATTCTAGTATCCTGTGCCAAAACTTTGCAAATTAGTCCTTTCACAACCATTCTAGTATCCTGTGCCAAAACTTCCTTTAACTTTAACACAGTACGTCTAGTCGTCTTTCACAACCATTCTAGTATCCTGTGCCAAAACTCCCTTTACAAAGTACGTCTGGTTCTTTCACAATCAGGACGCAAGGGGCTACCACCGCTTAACTTTAAATTGCTATTAAAATGCTATTATATTATCTGAAACGATTTAAAAGTTACATCAATTAAATTTTTGGTGCGATACTTTTGGCGCTCAGTGAATTTCTTCCCGGTTCCCTTCTTTCTTTGATCTTAGTAGTTACAATCTCTCAATTCATTACGTTGTTCTTTTCCTTTAATTTGTTTCCTACCGCAGATCTCTTCAATACAACTGAGAAGTGTTTCCTAATACAGTTGCCACTTTTCTTCTAGTGTGCTATCACTCAGATTAATCTGCCTTTCACTGATAAACATTTTTCTAGATCGGTATACATGTATATCATTTTGTGTTTTACTTCTGGTTTAATCAGTTTTTCTACTTTGGGTTTAGTAGTTTCCGTTTCTATGCTTTTCTGATTGTTTATCTCAGTCTGAGTAATCTTATTTTGCAATCACTAGGTCATGATCACTGAATATTTCAACTTCTCTTTTAACTCTTGCATCCAGAAGAAAATGCTAACAATTATGAAGTTGATGATTGGCTTTTCATTTCTGTCTTTATTTACTCTTGCGTAAGTATTTATGAATATCTTTATGCGGAAAGAGGTGTTGGCTAAGTTCATGTTATTCTTTAGGCAAAAAGTTTATCAGTCGTTCTCCATTTATTTTGGAGAAGATGTCGTCTCTTTTTCTTACCTATTACTTCTCCTGATATTTCTATATCGTTGCCTACTCTAGCGTTTACATCTCCTAAAACCAATAGCTTCTGTTTGGCTTTGAGATTCTCTGCAACTATGAATTGTACATTTGTTTTCAAAGAGGTCTCTTTCTTCTGTGTCGGCATCTTCTTCATGTCCATGAGTTAGGTCCCTACTGATAACTTGGTGTCTCTATCATTTGGTGTACTTCTAATGGCCGCGGGTTATAAATAAGTTTTACAACTTTCTATTAGCCTTTCATGCCTTTTATGTATCTAGAATCTCTAACTTTACAACTCCTTCTGAGAAGATTGAAGTATGATTTAGTTCTATGTTTTATTTATATTCATTGTTCTTTCTTTTTGGACTCTGTGACAGCTAAAAGATGTACTGTACTTTGGATATGTCCAATTCTTCAGCTTTCTCTTTCCCATTTAGTGCCCTAATATTCCAGGTTCCAAACCGCAAAGTCCTTTGTGTGTCTCCAGGTTGTCCTCGAAAAGTTGATCCGCGTATCATATATCAATGTCATATATCATGTATTGGTTTCTCTAAATCTCTTGGTTTTGGGTAAGCAGGTCATTAGTCCACTATACCCTAGGCAGGTGGTGAGGCTGTCGCCTAGAGGCTCCCTACCGGGTCGTTGCTTGGGGTTTTGTTTGTCACGGTTAACTCCCTTAGTCTTTGGTCCGTCAAGATCCGCCTATAAGGCAGCAGGAGACTCATGGAGGCCGGGACCGCTTAGTCTCCATACAGGGGCAAGCACCTGTCCACTTCCAGGTTATACATGTAGGTCATAAAACTGATATCCACTAAAAAAAATTCTGACGAAAGACCTAATATGGCTTTATGAGTATAAATCGCATCCGTCAGTAAGCATTTCTGTATTCTCTATGTAGTTTGAGTTTATCATGATTTATCTATAGCGTAAAAAAACCTCAAATACTAACAAAAGTAGATATCAGCGTTTAAAGTGTTTAAAGTTTAGAAGCCATAATATTTCATTGTAAATACCAATTGCTGCGTATTCAGGGACAATAATCTAGGACAAATAAGAGGTCAGTTTGTTCAGCTTTCTCTATTACGTTGTTTGCGTTCACGATTGTTATTTTAAAAGCGTCTTATCCAGGCGGTTTTAAAGGCTTGAAAGAAATAAGTGGCATCCTCATTTGGATTGCTGTTACGAGTTACTTAAAGTGACGGGAACAAGAAGTGGGGACATAAATTATGTCAAAGACAGTTGGGTGATGCATTGTAAACGAGGGGCCACTCGCCATGTACTGAACACGAAACACTGAATGCGAAACACCGTTTCCTTCTATTCTTATTTTACACCAATGTCCCCTTGTTCAGATTTTGAATTTGAAAATCCCTCCCATAACAATGTCTCGAGCGAAAAACCAAATGTTTGATGAATGACCAAATGAAGGGAGAAATCGATCTGGAGTGGGTCCGGAGAGCTTCTCATGCGTTTTTTGTTTATGCTAGCGACGCCTCTGATTGGTTGGTTCTCAACGCCGCAATGTCTAGCCGATACGATCGAACAGCTTCATGCCAAAGTTGTCCGAATGAATGCACCGTGCTTACAAGAAAAAACATGATTAATGCTATTCATGGTAGACGACTGCTTCTATGATCCTTATAACGTGGAACTTGTCAACCGGAACGTTTACTGCTTATTGAAGCACGACACGCCTCCTGACCTCGCCAGCCAAGTGTGAGCCAGTGGGGTGGTGCGCAATGATCAGAACAGCCACCTGTGTTTAAACTTGACAGAGGACGAGGCGTTCAGAGTTACCTGAGTGCCGAGTGGCCTCCCCAGCCACAACATAACATGGCGACTGCCGAGGCTGACGGTTGACGGGCTGTGTACCAGTGTAGTGAACGGATAGAAAAGTTGTTTTCATGTGGAAAATTGGTCTAAAAAGTTGATTTCTTGATGTGGATGTAGCAGTTTGTGCGTTTTCAGGGGAAAATGCCGCTGGCGAACCGTTCCATCCAGCCGGTGATGCTGGGCAGAAAGCCGTTGACGGAGGAAGAGAAAGAAGAAGGCGTTGCTCAGCTGGCCGTGTGTCACAGCGCTGTGTTGGGGGCTTTGATCCAACTGGCCAGCCTAGTGCGACACGCAGACGATCTCTTCTGTGATTTGGCAGACGAATGTCAAGAAATATATGAGAAAACAGAGGCCATTAAGGGCAGGATTCAAAATGTGACAGAAATTGTCCAGTCAATGGACTCAACCACGGTTAAAATACGTAAGTTTGTCTACTCTACACAACGACATGCTTTGTTTGTTGTTGGTATTGTGTGTTTACTGTTTAGATATCCCCTACCCCCCCCCCAATAAATCTGAAGTCAACTCAACTACATACATTACAAATTGTCTTCCTCAATCACCATCTTGACTAGTATGATAATATTAAACACATTTGTAAAAACAATTTTTTAAATGTTAATACCCACTATATTGTCATGAATCAAAAAAGGTTCTAATTCGCGGGTATATTGCTTGTTTGTCTGATGTAAGTGGTGTCTGTCGACACCTATCTGCCTCAGGGTGAGACTTTACCTTGTATTACAAGCCAAGCAATCATGAAAGCAGTCAGTAATCAGTGAAGTAGGCTTACTGCTATTCCATCCATCGAACCATGAACTGCTAAAAATTAGTAATTGGGTTAATGTGCAAACGTGTATTTATAATCTCTTCACTATCAATTAATTGTTTTCTATGTTATCAAACGATATTCAATGACACAATAATAACATTTTTCATTTACATCGTATCTGCTATCGTGTTTAATTACTACCCTTATCTATGATATACGTCAGAGGAACAGTCTTAAAAAAGTTGATTTGTGGTTGGGAAAAAATGAACATGCATGCTTCCACAATCCACACACACGTATTTCAAGCCTTTAGTTTTACATGTTGCTATTTATAACTGTGACAATCCAATCCACACACGTACTACAAGCCTTTAGCTATTTATAACTGTGACAATCCAATCCACACACCTATTACAAGCCTTTAGTTTTACATGTTGCTATTTATAACTGTGACAATCCAATCCACACACGTATTACAAGCCTTTAGTTTTACATGTTGCTATTTATAACTGTGACAATCCAATCCACAGACGTATTTCAAGCCTTTAGCTATTTATAACTGTGACAATCCAATCCACACACACGTACTACAAGCCTTTAGCTATTTATAACTGTGACAATCCAATCCACACACGTATTTCAAGCCTTTAGCTATTTATAACTGTGACAATCCAATCCACACACGTGTTACAAGCCTTTAGCTATTTATAACTGTGACAATCCAATCCACACACGTATTTCAAGCCTTTAGTTTTACATGTTGCTATTTATAACTGTGACAATCCAATCCACAGACCATATGAAACAGAACGTTTGGGTAGGAATGAGAGAGAGAGAGAGAGAGAGAGAGAGAGAGAGAGAGAGAGAGAGAGAGAGAGAGAGAGAGAGAGAGAGAGAGTGTGTGTGTGTGCATGAGAGGGAAGATAAAGCGATGTATGACAGAGAGAGAGTTTGTGCGTGTTTGAAGGAGGGTATGTGTGCGTGTGACCGAGGGAGGGAAGAGTGTGTGTGTGTGTGTTTGTGTGTGTATGTAAGTACTAGCTGTATCTGTGTATATCAATATCATCATCATCATCATTGCCTTTTCACCCTATACCAGAGGACAACACATTTCCACTTGTTTCTATCTTGGACATTTAAAATCCTTCCACCGAAAGCCACCCTCTCTTCAAAACACACTTATATTATAATACAAAGTGTCGGTGCCAGAATTGCCCCACATACACTATATCTGATCTTTTCTCTTTATCTTTCTATGTTTCTGAATGGACTGATTGTCTTCATTTCCCACTATATCGTAACTTGTAGTTTGTAGAGAATGCATTCTGTCAGTGGCGACATCTGTTCATTTCTATCGCCCCATCACCCGTAGGAGAACGGTGGCACGGCAAATACTCACTTGGACTTTCTTCCAGGTAAAAGCTCACACGACAGGGTCCACGATTTACCGGAAGTCTTGGTCCAATGCCCAGGTCTATCATAGACGGATATATAATAATATAAGAAAGCGGTGCACGTGACGTAACTGTGTCGTTTTGGAGGCTCAGGTCAGCCAAACTCTGAGATCACCGATTATGTTAAACGCAAGTGAAGGAATAAATCACATCGTTGGAATGCCAATATGCATATTATATACACGCATTATCTTTTTCTTCGTTTTTCGTTTTTTCCCATCTCTTGCACCAACTATCTTCATATCTTCATCTACCATATATCTATGTACTTTCGCTTTGGTTTTCCCCTCTTCCTCTTGCCCGTTATGTCAATTCACAACATCTTCTGTCCAATATATTCTATCTCTTCTCTTTATACCTCCGTACCATCTGATATATTTATAATATAATTGGCAGGTGTCATAAAATCTGTCGAAGCTGTGGCCAGTACTGGCACTGGCAGACATGAAACGGATGGCGCAGTCTCTCTGCCTCATTATAACGTCTCTCATGATGGCACCAGTTGTGACCTACTTGTTAATGTCATCATATAAAGTTTCGCTTTTAGTTTTGTTTTTTGGCCTGGTTGTCGGTCAGTAGTCCTTCCTTATTGTTGCTTCTTCACCTCTGTTGACTGTGTCATTGAGATCACCAGAACTTTGAAGGAAAGGGGCTTTTTTCACCCTTTTTACTCTTCTTCCTTTTCTCCCCTCCTCTCTCTCTCTCTCTTAACTCCTTCATTGATTTGTCCTCATTCTCTCTCTTCGTTCCTTCAACACGTGTGTGTCCTCGCTAACACACATATCTACATGTGCGGTGAATGCCCATACTGTGTGCGATAACTTTCAGTCATTTCATGTTATCAATCTTAGATGGGGCGTAGTCTTCATTTAACCTTTTAATATGTTACAACGCCCCCCCCTCTCTCTCTCTCTCCTTTGACAAGACAGGTGCTTTGCAGAACGTGTAAACCTAGCATGTACAATGTAAACACCTATATTGATCCCCACAAAACAATCCCAGCGTCTATTCGCTTGCTTGTTAAATGAAACGCCGATCTGGGCATCGTCGGTTCAAAAGGTCAAAGCAAGGTCACAGTCGTTTTGGTTTCACCTTTAATTATGTATCCATGTATTTAGGCGTTGTTGGCTTATCGGCGCACGTGTGTGACTGTACAACAGCTTGGAGATTTGGAAGAACAATGGCATGTTTACAACTACCAGTGAGTCAATGAAGCCTCTCTGCTCTTATTAATATCCTATGACGTTGATGGCTGTGATGATCATTTTTGCATTGGTCATGGGCTTTATTGAATTCTAGACCTCTAGGGCATGTTTTCAATCAAATATATTAACCCGTGCCTGTTACAGCACGCGCTCTCAACCCCTTGCACCGAGGCATTAGAAAATGCATTTGAGCAGGTAAACTGTCATCTCTCTTTCTCTGTTTCTTTCTTTGTCTCTCTGTCTTTTTCTCTGTGTCTCTGTTTCTCTTTCTATCTCTCTGTCAGGTCTTTCGCTGTCTATTTCACCTTATTGATCACTCCCAGCGTCTCTCTCTCATCTCTTCTCTCTCTTTTGGTTCTCTATCCATGTATTTAGGCTTGTTATTTATCTCTCAACAGCTTGGAGATTTGGCTCTCTCTCTCTCTTATTAATATCTCATTTTCATGGGCTTTATTGAATTCTCTCTCTCTCAATCAAATCTCCTGTTACAGCACGCGCTCAACCCCTTGCACCGGGCATTAGAAAATGCTTTGAGCAGGTAAACTGTCATCTCTCTCTCTCTCTCTTTCTGTCTCTTTTCTCTCTCTATCTATCTATCTCTCTCTATCTCTCTCTCTCCTCCCTCCTCTCTCTTTCTCTCTCTCTCTCTCTCTCTCTCTCTCTCTCTCTCTCTCTCTCTCTCTCTCTCTCTCTCTCTCTCTCTCTCTCTCTCTCTCTCTTGCTGTTCATGTCGGTGTCTAAGTTTCTTGTAGTTTCCATTCACCGCTACCCCCCCTATGCGCCTTCCCTTCTCATTGTCTGATGGACGAGGCGTTGACATATCGCCTGGTGGGGGAAACGTATTCCGCTCACTAGGGTTTTGATACTGGACTGTATCAATATTTGATGTACAAATTTGTACTTGGTTGGTAATACCGTACAGCCTCTAATTGAGTCCATGGATTTTCTCTGCCTTGCCTGTCACAAGTGTCAAACTTGCCCTGTGTACTACAATGCCAAAGCTAGATTCTAGATGTGCTTTCTCTTGTGTAAAGTAAAGGAAAGGAGATTAGTGGATGGGAAGTGCAGTTTCTCACGGTCTAAAAATTTCCTTTGCCGCCATGATATCTTGGTGTGGCGTCGGCGGCCGAGTGGTTACGTTGCCGGACTGGGGATAATGAGATCCTGGGTTCGAATCCTGGCAACGCCAGGCCCGACGTTGTGTTTCTTTGGAAAGACACTTAACACGCATTTTCCCCACTCGACCACGGTGCAAAATGGGTACAAGCACTAGCTTGGGAGTAAAAACCTGCGTCAGACTATCGTCATGTCCAGGAGGTGATTACTATCACTTGTTCCGCTTCACGCTATATAAACTGGGATAAGCTCCGGTTCTTTAGGCCGTAATGGCCTTGAAAGAACTTTACTTTACCATGGTATTCTGGTGTATCGTGTGTATCCACAGTTTGATCCAATACCCAAAAACCTGTGTGTGAGACTACTCAAGGTTCTGTGCATTTCCCCTTGTCCTTGAGACACGATGACCTCTCGAAATAAAATGGTTTGTGTTATTTATTTGAAATTAATCGTGTTCACCATAGGCGGTGATTTCATGAAAAAAGCATTGATAATAAGGAAAACTAAAGAAACTAGAGGTGAGTGTGTGGGGAAAAGACACACCACGTGACTTGCCACACTCATCAAAAGGTAAACACACACACACACCACAAAGTAGTTACCGGGTCCAAATTTTCTTTCCCTCTGTCTTTATCTGTCTGTCTGCCTGTCTCTGTCTGTCTCTCTGCCTTTCTCTGTCTCTCTGCCTCTCTCTCTCTCTCTCTCTCTCTCTCTCTCTCTCTATATATATATATATATATATATATATATATATATATATATATATATATATATATATATATATATATATATATATATATATATATATATATATAATATATACAAATAATATATCATATATTTACATGATTTTTTTTTAAATGTCTACATTATATTTATGTTATAATATATTATTCGATTACCTCAGGAACGCTTTCAGTTGGTCGCGCTCGCCGTCAATGTATTTGTCTGCATTTCCACGCGTGTGTAATTTGCCCAGCTCACCCCATTTAGTGTATTGTCATTTTCATTCCATGAATTATGTAGGTAGTGTGTGTGTATTTACATGAATGCTGTGCTATGCCTACATATAGATATCACGGCGTTTAAAATGCACGACTATAACTTGATGTCAGGCTCGTGCACACAAATTGTGTGGCTTGCAGTGTGACTCACCGACAACGGTCATGTCAGGCATGGCATCTGTATAGTGCATGTTGACATGTTGTATGACCGCTTACACACACCATGAGTTGATGTCATATATGTAGATACAGACAGTGATTTTTTTTTTTGGCCGGTGACGACCGGTGTCAATAAACCAATACTGACATAAATTAGACATTGACCGGTGTCAATAAACCAATACTGACATAAATTAGACATTGACCGGTGTCAATAAAACAAAACTGACATAAATTAGACATTGACCGGTGTCATTAAGCCAATGCTGACATAAATTAGACATTGCCGGTGTCAATAAACCAATACTGATATAAATTAGACATTGACCGGTGTCATTAAGTCAATGCTGACATAAATTAGACATTGACCGGTGTCAATAAACCAATACTGACATAAATTAGACATTGACCGGTGTCAATAAACCAATACTGATATAAATTAGACATTGACCGGTGTCAATAAACCAATACTGATATAAATTAGACATTGACCGGTGTCAATAAACCAGTACTGATATAAATTAGACATTGACCGGTGTCAATAAACCAATACTGACATAAATTAGACATTGACCGTGTCAATAAACCAATACTGATATAAATTAGACATTGACCGTGTCAATAAACCAAAACTGACATAAATTAGACATTGACCGGTGTCATTAAGCCAATGCTGACATAAATTAAACGTTTAACCCGTGTCAATTTGTATATTATAAGCCAATACTGACATATAATAGACATTGACCGGTGTCAATAAGCCAATACTTACCAAAGTAAGCCATTGTGTGGTGTCAATAAGGCAACGCTGATATAAATTAGGCATTGACCGGTGTCAATAAACCAACATTAATCATTATTAGCCATTAGCTGGTGTCAATAAACCAACATTAATCATAATTAGCCATTAGCCGGTGTCAATAAAACAACATTAATCAAAATTAGCCATTAGCCGGTGTCAATAAACCAACATTAATCAAAATTAGCCATTAGCCGGTGTCAATAAACCAACACTGACATGCATTAGACATTGACCGGTATCAATAAGCCAATACTAACAAGAATTAACCATCAGCCGGTGTCAATAAGCCAATTCTGACCAACATTAGCCATTACCCGGTGTCAATAAGCCAATTCTGACCAACATTAGCCATTACCCGGTGTCAATAAGCCAACACTGACATAAACTAGATATTTACCGTTGTCGATAAGCCAATAGTGATGTGAATTAGTCATTAACCGGTGTCAATAAGCCAACACTGACTTAAACTAGATATTTACAGTTGTCGATAAGCCAATAGTGATGTGAATTAGTCATTAACCGGTGTCAATAAGCCAAAACTGACATAAATTGACATTCATCGTCGTCGAAAGCAAATTAAAATACGGACACAAATAGCCACTGGCCGGTGTCAATAAACAAACACAGACAAAAAGACCATGCCGGTGTCACGGCAGCTGGTTGTGATTTTCTTTCAGGGTTGACTCCCGTAGCCTTTGGTCAGCCAAGACCAGCCTGTAAGGCAGCAGGTTGTAATTTTATATCGGGGTTAACTCCCTTAGGGCTCAGCCAAGACCTGCCTGCAAGGCAGTTGCTGGAGACTCATGGAGGACGGGACCGCCTAGTCCCCGTACAGGTGCAAGCATCTACCCACTGCCCGGGTGTCCTAATCACACATTGTAAAATATAGTAAAGTGGTGATAACACACGCACCGTCGTGTCATCCAGGCTTTGATCCAAGGAGTAAGTGCACGGTGCGGCATGGTGCGGTGATCCTGGAAGCAACGAAACGAAACAAAAACAAGACCAGCGTTTGAATCTCGGCATAAACATGGCAGTAGGCAATAGCCACTTGCATTCGAAAAACAAAGCGGATGAGCGCGATGTCTGTCTTGTGAGTGATTTTGATACAGTATGTTTTTCTGTATTCTTTGTTGTAGTTGATGACGATGATGGTGTGATTGTTACTATTACTATTGTGACGTCTTGAAGTATTACATGGGAGGTTGAATTTTCCGATTTCGGAAACCATGCGTTCAGTCTTGATTCCGATTTCAGACGTGTCCAAAACAACCTGTTGTTTTTTTCCCGTTGAGCAACAGTCACTCCATCAATCAATCAAACCATTCCCGAGTTTGCCTATATCGTTACCTGGTTAGACGTTCCTCTTCCTCTTCCCTCCCTTCCAAGGTCAAGTCCTGCCTCCCCTCCCTGCTCGATATTCCCTCCTCCAAGTGACGATCAGCCCGATCAGCTGATAATTCTTGGCTAGACATCCCCCCCCCCCCCACCTAACCACTACCACCAAACACAACAGCATGGAGATCGATGGCAAGCTGTGAAGGGTGATGGCTGGTTGGGTCACGTGATCGTTGGTTTCGAACTCCCCATTGTTGACTTACAACAGCCTGGCTAGAGACAGAGTTTTGCATTGGATGTGACGTCATGAGACCCCGACTTGCCTGATTGCATGGGACTTATAGTGCAACAGGGATGATATCATGAAGATAAAGACAACCGGGTATTGGACAAAGTAGCAAATCGCCACCTACATAATTATGGCTGGTGTGTAAAGGGGAGAAATGAATCGTCATCTACGGCTAATCCTTGTGACAGTACACACACACACACACCTACACACACACACACATACAAACCCACACATTTTACATCCATTGCCTTCTCTCACAACACGCGTCAATGAGAATGAGAAAACGTACAGGTGGCGAGTGTTAAAATATATTGTGGTGGTCGTTGTGTTGCGTTTTAAATAATAACTGTTACTAGTGTTACAGTTACAGAAGCCATTGGAGTACGTGTAATGTGAGGTTGGTTGGCGGACGGTGTTGGTAGGTCCTATCTCTTTGGTTTTCATTCTTTCACTTGTTATTTCGTCTTGCTGTTCCTTTGAATTCACCCTGAGATCACCGTAATGGTGGACGGCGTAAATTTCAATAAAAAAAACACACAAAAAAGCAGTACATATATGTAGTCTGTCATTATCGGCATTTCAACCAGTTTGGGTAATGTATGTGTGGATAAGGTGTTAGCATTGATAAAGTGTTGCCGTAGTCACAGACTAAAAGCCACCACGATCTCGACCTGGTCCAGTGGCAGGGAGGTGGAGGCAAACACTGGCTGGTGGTTTAGTTCTGACGGTGTGGGATTCCGTCAATGTCCACTCCTAGTTCTCCATTTCACTGACCTTGTAACAGACCGTACCAGACCGGAAACCGGAAATCTCTTTAAAATTAACCCCACACCCTCCAATCCGATAACATATATAACAAATTTGCACAACACAATAGGGTATGTATCCGTTTGCACGTTTTGGGATTTCAAGGGGTATAAAGGTACGTGGGGAGATGGGGGGGGGAGGGGGAAGAGAATCAAATACTGAAGCAGTGCGTAAAGGGGCAGGGGCAGAAGGACCGGAAGCTGCTGGCAAACGGATGCGGTCCATGACGGTCGTCCACAGAACTTAGGGACTTTACCCCATTGCCGTGTAAGTGTTAGCTTTTGGAGCCGTTTATCAATTTCAATTCAAACGTGTCTCCTTTGGACTTGGAAATTTCATTTTGTCGTCTTTCCTGTCACGTGATAAAAACGGTTGTACCGTCACGTGATTCAGCTGTTGTACCGTTGTTAAAACCATGGCAAATCTGCTTCGCTGAGTGAGACGCGCGCCTTGCCTGACCACCGAGAGGTAGCGGATTGAGACCCATGTCCAAGGCAGGACTTGTTGACTCGGGAGTTTCAAAGCTGTGTCGGCAGATAGGAGCATAGGTGGCCATGTGACCGTTGGTGATAAAGAACGTCAATGCTGGCCTACTCATGTGTGTGTGTGTGAGTGTGTGTGTGTTCATGACAGCTACTGACATTGAGGTAACGAAATGTTGATAATTAATTCTTGATTGTGTCATAAAGATACGGTTGTACCCTATGTGTGCGATTGCCGGTGACGATAACGGGAATACAAATAGTAAAACTGATGATGGTATTCATAAAAGTAATAAGAACAACAGCGTTATAGATATAAATCATGGTACTGTTGATGATACTAAAGTATAGTGAGGATGGTGATTCAGCTTAACACTATTATGATAAATTAATGATGATGATAATGATTATAATAATGATAAGTATAACTACTAATGATAATGATGATGAGGAGGATGGTGATAATTATTAGTATTATAAATATTTAATAATAATAATAATAATAATAACAATAATAATGATAATAATAATAATATAACAATAATAATCATAATAATAATCATAATAATAATAAAAATAATAATGATGATGATGATAGGTCAGCCAGGTAGCTACAACAAGCATATTCCTACCGTACACGTTGTGAGTTCAAGAAAGGTCTTTGTGTTCAATGTCTCACTGTGAGTTGTCTTTGTGTTCAATGTCTCACTGTGAGTTGTCTAATTGTCCTTGTGTTCAATGTTACACTGTGAGTTGTCTAATTGTCTTTGTGTTCAATGTCTCACTGTGAGTTGTCTAGTTGTCTTTGTGTTCAATGTCTTACTGTGAGTTGTCTAATTGTCTTTGTGTTCAATGTCTCACTATGAGTTGTCTTTGTGTTCAATGTCTCACTGTGAGTTGTCTATTTGTCTTTGTGTTCAATGTCTCACTTTGAGTTGTCTAGTTGTCTTTGTGTTCAATGTCTCACTGTGATTTGTCTTATTGTCTTTGTGTTCAATGTCTCACTTTGAGTTGTCTAGTTGTCTTTGTGTTCAATGTCTCACTGTGAGTTGTCTAGTTGTCTTTGTGTTCAATGTCTTACTGTGAGTTGTCTAGTTGTCTTTGTGTTCAATATCTCACTGTGAGTTGTCTAATTGTCCTTGTGTTCAATGTCTCACTGTGAGTTGTCTAGTTGTCTTTGTGTTCAATGTCTTACTGTGAGTTGTCTAGTTGTCTTTGTGTTCAATGTCTTACTGTGAGTTGTCTAGTTGTCTTTGTGTTCAATGTCTCACTGTGAGTTGTCTAATTGTCCTTGTGTTCAATGTCTCACTTTGAGTTGTCTAATTGTCCTTGTGTTCAATGTCTTACTGTGAGTTGTCTAATTGTCCTTGTGTTCAATGTCTCACTTTGAGTTGTCTAATTGTCCTTGTGTTCAATGTCTTACTGTGAGTTGTCTAATTGTCCTTGTGTTCAATGTCTTACTGTGAGTTGTCTTATTGTCCTTGTGTTCAATGTCTTACTGTGAGTTGTCTTATTGTCTTTGTGTTCAATGTCTCACTGTGAGTTGTCTAGTTGTCTTTGTGTTCAATGTCTTACTGTGAGTTGTCTAATTGTCTTTGTGTTCAATGTCTTACTGTGAGTTGTCTAGTTGTCTTTGTGTTCAATGTCTTACTGTGAGTTGTCTAATTGTCTTTGTGTTCAATGTCTTACTGTGAGTTGTCTAGTTGTCTTTGCCTTAGCCAGGATCACACAAGGATGAGAGGGTCGATTTAAAAAATAAAAATTGTTACTGTCGCTTTCTTTCTGGCTTCTTCCTTAACCCGACAGAGTGGTTCAATGTTATTTCTATATTGTGGCTTATTACTTCTTCCTTTGAAAGTTTGATTCTGTCATCCATAAAAATGTTCCATCGTTCTCCTCACTCGTATCATTCACTTGTGATTAACCTTAGACCACAGCTGATCATGGGAGGGTTGATATGCGGAGTGTGACCTTTCTCTATATCTCAGGGGGATTCGAAGTCCAGACGCAAGGTGTCGGCTTCTCAACTAAAAGGTAGTGGGTTCGAGCCCCGCCAACGGTTGACACATTTTCTCGATTTTTTTCGAGCAAAATCTACCCCCCCCCGGTCCAGATAGATGGATCGACACCTAGTGGCATCGGAGACGAACGATAAAAAGGAGGTCCTGTGTGCAGATCACAACGCTATGTGCACGTTAAAGATGCATTGGCTGTGTAGAGGGCAGGCAGGGCAAAATTAAAAATTCTACCAAAAATCCCGAGATCACCTTAGTTGTGGATGTGGGTAAATCATATTTAAAAAACCCCACCCAACCCCACCTTCTAGCATTCATGCACTATGCACTATGCACTGTGCACTATCTGTTAGGTGTCGTGTCGTTCTGGACCGAACACTTACCGCCAACTTTCTTATCTTGGTGTTTGCCGTCCACTCGACGACGTTACAATTTGGCCAAACTAAGCAGTTATCGCCCTTGCATGTTTGTGGGGGCGCTGTTCACAATGGCGCTGATAATAACCCAAGTTTGGCCGTGACGCCTGCTAGAAGTAGCTGAGCTCTAGAAATTGGTTTCATTGAGATCTGATTAAGTTTGTTGGACTGACAGATATGAGGCGGTGCTGAACAGTGCGAAGAATTTGCGGGCTTGGCGCTTCGAGGGTGCATGCCTAACTTAGGTCTACCTGTGTCGTCTCTGTGATAAATTGTGACTTGGACTTTTTATTGGATGATCATTTGTGGGGGAAGGTGGTTATCAACTTCATAACATCGTGTATATATATATATATATATATATATATATATATATATATATATATATATATATATATATATATATATATAGAGAGAGAGAGAGAGAGAGAGAGAGAGAGACAGACAGACAGACAGACAGACAGACAGACAGACAGACAGACAGGCATAGAGAGAAAGAGAGACACACACACAGAGGCACACATATATGGAGAGACAGAGATAGAGAGAGAGACAGACAGAGACACAGAGAGATATAGAGAAACAGAGAGACATGTTCTCGTACGTCGGTAGGCTTGTATCAACTCACCCAAATTTGTGTCTAGTCGTCCTTGTGTTCAATGTCTCACTGTGAGTTGTCTAGTCGTCCTTGTGTTCAATGTCTTAACTAAAAGGTCAGCAACTCTCGTCTTTTTTCATGTTCTCTTATCCGTATGCCACATGCAGTTGTTGGAGTTGATTGAGAAACGCTCTTAAATTGTCCAGATCGCGTTTTCATACTGGAGAATAATACCTCCCACGTGACAAGGGCCATTGTCATGTGATGATTATTTTGTGCGATAAGATTGTCCTTCGACCCGTTGCTGTGTGTGATGTTAATGTAACACACTTTTCAAAGCTTCCGTTGGCCCAATATCCCCCCCCACTCCCCACTCCTAGTTGCCCACTTGGGAGAGTGAAAGGCTGTCTTGTCTTTACGATGTTTGGTTTAGATAGAAATACGAGGTGGGGTGTGGGTATGGGGGGCGGGGGAGTGAAGTGAGTTCATGACCTCCAATTGAGTACCGGAGTCTCGTTTTGTTTAGAATAGGTTTATCTTGAGCCATACACTGTTGATGTTTTTAGCAATACTTTGTAATAAGCTTGTTTTACACACGAAAGAATGAAAGAAAAGAAGAATAAAAAAACCCAACGAACAATAATAAATATATTCAGATCTTTGTGTTCAATGGTGTTCTCTCAGTTTTATTTATAACGAATGTCAGTGCCTTGTGTTGATTTCAAATTAAATCATTCAGTATTCACACAGTCTACTAGTCTGAAAGCTTTATAATTTTATCATTATGATACTGGTAAACATTTGGTATAGACGTTCATTTTCTGACAATACCCAAAACAACACCAGCAACAACAACGATAACACCAACGGCAGCAATAACACATTTTTAGAATTGTTTTATCTCCACCTGACCGATATTTTGGTCGATACCAAAATAAATCCTCGTCTTGGTCGGTACCAAAATAAATCCTCGTCTTGGTCGATACCAAAATAAATCTTCGTCTTGGTCGATACCAAAAACAAATCCTCATCATGGTTGATACCAAAATAATACCTCATCTTGGTCGACACC
>JAXRKP010000033.1:629712-634712 GCA_037039925.1 Doris montereyensis | reverse complement strand
CCATCACGCTCCTTGCATCCCAGCGCTTTGGTTAAAGTCTGAGGGGCCCAAATATAACCTTCGACCATGACGCAGTTAACATAACCGGCAGGCGGCCGTGGGTTAAATGCTACCCAACTTCATATGACGTCAGAGACGGTCATCTTGAGAGGCAGGGCATTGTTGGCTCCATGGCTCATTATAAGATTTTATGATATTTTGTGTTTTTCTTATTACATAGCATTGCCTGATGGGGCCTACTCGTTTCGATTGGTTCACTGGGTCTGTTTTTAACAGCTGGCCTTGAGTCGGTACGGATTTCATGAAACTTTAATCTGCTCAGTAATAAAACTTTACAAATGGATCTTCAACGTAAGCCACGTCGTGATATTAAGACTTCCAGGATTAAATGTCTTCTCTGACAGCACCAACTACTTATTGGTCTGCGTTATGAGATGACTCTTATGGTGAAACAGTTATTTTACAAATACAACTGTTAATGAATCTTATAATGAAACAGTTATTTTACAAGTGTTAATGAATCTTTTAATGAAACAGTTATTTTACAACTGTTAATGAATCTTATGAAGAAACGGTTATTTTACAACTGTTAATGAATCTTATGATGAAACGGTTATTTTACAACTATTAATGAATCTTATGATGAAACAGTTATTTTACAAATGTTAATGATTCTTATGATGAAACAGTTATTTTACAACTGTTAATCGTCGGCCCTTCTTTCCTTTTCCGTTTCTTCTTTTGTCCATCCGCGTCACGACGGGAAACAAAAAGCAGCTGAAGGGACACAGACAGGTGGAACATTGAAATGATGTGATTTCATTTAACCACATCCACAACTAAGGTCATCTCGGTGTTTTTTTGGTAAGATTAATAATTTTCCCGGACTGCCCTGTAAACAGCCAATGGATCATTAACGTGCACATAGTGTTGGGATCTGCACACGGACCTCCTTTTATCGTCCGTCTCTAATGGCACTAGGCGTCTATCTACCTACCTGGACCAGGGGGGGGGGGGGGGGGGTAGATTCTGCTCGAAAAAATCGAGACAGGTTTTTTTTCAGAAACGTTGGCGGACTCGAATCCACTATTGATTGAGGGGTCGACACCTTGCCTCTGGACTACCGAGTCCTCCCCTCCCCGCCCCCGCCCCCACCCTGAATATTGAAAGGAAACACAAACGGAGAGTTTTTCAAAGACGGAAATGGGGAGGTGTACGGTGGCAACACGTTGAAGATGCTGAGTCGTCGATTCTTTATTATTATTATTATTATTATTATTATTATTATTATTATTATTATTATTATTATTATTATTATTACTATTATTATTATTATTATTACTATTATTATTATTATTATTATTATAATTGTTATTATTATTATTATTATTATTATAATTGTTATTATTATTATTATGTTTTATTGTGTCTGAAGTAATTTTTACTACCATCTCTCTTTCTGTGTTACTTTGCTCGGTGTCTCCTGAGACCACCGCATATGATGGGTGTGTTAAAATTAAGCAACCGCATCAACTCCCTGGGCCTTTACTACATCACGTTTTCAACCCAGTTTGACACACTCATATTACCTGAAGCTATTTTCTTTTTGTGACGTCACTAGCGGTCAGGGGCGCGCACGATCAGGGGTTATAAAAACAGTCGTAACAATAAAAATGGAAGCAATGTCCAGTCTGAATGTATGCCCCTCGTGAACAACTTTAGGGTTTGGTTGACGTCAAAACCTTTATCAGCATTGCCACATCTTTCCCATGGAGCCCAGGGCTCTGAAGATTTGAGTTTGACAGCCCCGTCCTTCTAGTCGTGGGTTCAGCCGATACGTTTAGTGGCAGTGTTCAGGCAGGGTTTACAGTAAGGTGGCCCAGGTTCTCACGTTAATTGGAGCTTTGGCTAGCTGTCGCCTGGACATGGGAGGTTGGGAGAGGGGAGAAATGGCTGGAGGGAGAGGGGTGGGGTGGATTGACTTTTACAAGACATTAGCTCAGTGCTATATTATGCTATGACTTTGACAATGCATTAGCTCAGTGCTTTATTATGCTATGACTTTCACAAGACATTAGCTCAGTGCTATATTATCATATGACTTTCACAAGACATTAGCTCAGTGCTATATTATCATATGACTTTGACAAGACATTAGCTCAGTGCTATATTATCCTATGACTTTGACAAGACATTAGCTCAGTGCTATATTATCCTATGACTTTGACAAGACATTAGCTCAGTGCTATATTATCATATGACTTTGACAAGACATTAGCTCAGTGCTATATTATCCTATGACTTTGACAAGACATTAGCTCAGTGCTATATTATGCTATGACTTTGAGAAGACATTAACTCGGTGTTTTATTATGCTATGACTTTAACAAGTCATTAGCTCAGTGCTATATTATCCTATGACTTTGACAAATCATTAGCTCAGTGCTATATTATGCTATGACTTTGACAAGTCATTAGCTCAGTGTTATATTATGCTATGACTTTGACAAGTCATTAGCTCATTGCTATATTATGCTATAACTTTGACAAGTCATTAGCTCTCATTGCTATATTATCCTATGACTTTGACAAGTCATTAGCTCAGTGCTATATTATCCTATATTCGCGTTTGCTTGTTGTTAAAATTTGTTATCTTGTCTAAGAACGGTTATTAACATCCATTTTAATCTCGACCACGTCCTTGATTCGCGATATTGGAAATACACTAATTGGTTCTATGTACCGTACATCCGTTTTACACGGAAATGAAACCCTCGTGATCTCAGTTTTTGAACGATACAAAAGAAAAGAAAAAGAAAATAGAAGGAGACAGCATTACATTGGCAACACGGAACTTGTTATCGGAAACCCTCCCCCCTTATGACGTCATCGAGTGTGTAGGTTGATTTGAAGTGAAGGCATAGATTAACTCCCTTGTGTGCTTATCAATGGTGTAAAGTAAGGTCGGATGGGGAAATGGGAGGGGTGGGGGCGATCATGAAATAGGACGGGGGTGGCTGTCGGAGGAAAACGGCCAATGGCAAAGGATGCCGGTTCCAGGGGACTTTGAGTTTCAAGTTTGTCGTTATTTATCATGTTGCCATTAAAGCCGTGTTGTACTGGATCCCTTAGTTCATTGCATTGTTACACACACGTAATTGTAAAGAGATCCGAGACATGCAGAAACTTGTACACACAGCAGTGTCTTTGAGGTGTGTGTGTGTGTATGTATGTGTGTTGTGTGTGTGGTTAGCTTGTTTGAAAAGGTGAAGAGGATTTGCTGTTGGAAAGCGCTGGGGATAGGGTTGAAGAGGGGTGATAAGGGATGTTGTGCACCTTTGACAAAGGGACGTCACGTTTGGTCCGGCAAGGACTTCCTAGGTTAAGTTCACCTATGCCAATCCCCCCCCCCCTGCTAAAAAAAATCGTCTTATGGCTCAGTTGCTCCTGGTCCCGAGCACACCAGGCCACCGTCTTAACTTTGTTTAAAACAAGCGACAAGCGTGAGCTATTTACCTGGAAAATCAACTTGAGGAAAACGCAACACACCTGATCTCAGGAAGCCAGTATCCAATGGCCAGGGAGAGGAGGCGGGGGGGGAGACTGCCCTCTCAGGTCACAATGACACACACATGCATGTATTATACATTAGATCTGTACTATGAGAGACCTGTTCTTGCTTTTATTTTGTCATGGTCTTTTCAATCATGTCTCAAAGATTTCTTTGTTAACATTGGTATCGTTATTAATATGAATGATTATTATTATTATTATTATTATTGTTGTTATTATTATTATTATTATTATTAGTATTATTATTATTATTATTATTACTCTTGTTGTTGCTGTCGTTGCTATTATTATTATTATTATTATTATTATTATTATCATTATTATCATTATTATCATTTTACTATCACGAGTACTATCATGGTTATTAGTATAGTGATGATAATGATGAAGGTGATGATGATGATGCCGTCTTTGAAACTATAACATTGACCACGTCTTTGAAACTGTAACATTGACCATGTCTTTGAAACTGTAACATTGACCACGTATTTGAAGCTATAACATTGACCACGTTTTTGAAGCTATAACATCAACCACATTTTTGAAGCTATAACATTGACCACGGCTTTGAAACTATAACATCAACCACGTCTTTGAAACTATAACATTGACCACATCGTTGAAACTATAACATAGAGCGCGTCTTTGAAGCCATAACATCAACCACGTCTTTGAAACTATAACATAGAACGCGTCTTTGAAGCTATAACATTAACCACGTCTTTGAAACTAAAATTGGTTACGTCTTTTGAAACTATAACACTGACCACATTTTTGAAACTATAACATCGACCACGTCTTTAAACTATAACATTGACCGCGTCTTTGAAGACATAAACCCTGTCTTTGAAACTATAACACTGATCACGTGATTGAAACTATAACATTGACCACATTTTTGAAACTATAACATCAACTACGTTTTTGAAACTATAACATGGACCACGTGTTTAAAGCTATCACATCGACCACATCTTTGAAAATATAACATTGACCACGTCTTTGAAGCTATAACATTGACCACGTCTTTGAAGCTATAACATTGACCACGTCTTTGAAACTATAACATTGACCACGTCTTTGAAACTATAACATAGACCACGTCTTTGAAGCTATAACATTAACCACGTCTTTGAAAACATTGACCATGTCTTTGAAACTTTGAAAACATTGACCATGTCTTTGAAACTATAAAAAACTATAACACTCACCACGTCTTTGAAACTGTAACATTGACCACGTATTTGAAGCTATAACATTGACCACATCTTTGAAGCTATAACATCAACCACATCTTTGAAGCTATAACATTGACCACGTCTTTGAAACTGTAGAATTGGCCACATCTTTGAAACTGTATCATTGACACAAGTTTTTTAAGCTATAACATTGACCACATCGTTGAAACTATAACATAGAGCGCGTCT
>JAXRKP010000033.1:619712-622212 GCA_037039925.1 Doris montereyensis | reverse complement strand
GATTTTGTAATTTTATAACGTTGGAAAAGTGGTGCGAGCGACGTATCATCAATATCAAGTACTGACTGGATGAATAATAATCGTAATTTGACATCATCCGGGAATTGGTATCCCGCAGCCTGATAAATAAATAGATAGATTGAGATGGCCTGTGACTCTGTTAATCTAACCCTCCTTCTTCCCCCTTGCCATCAGCCATCTTTGTTCCGCTCGCATGGCGTCCATCCACAGCCTCCCCCCACTCCCACTGTTCAAACCTCCAATCCCATTGTGGACATTGTCCAAGTTCTGTCCAGGTTTTCTCTTTCACTCCCGTGCAACTCACCTGAATTGCCTACTGAAGAAAGGTGTGGACGAGGTGAGGTCGCCATGGCGACAGTGTCATGACCCCGCCCTTTTAGCCTTGTTGACCGTCGGGCTTTGGACTCCCCGAACCCGAATCCCCCATGGGAGGTGCCAGGTGCGTCCCACAGGATGCTACCTGTGTGGAGCTGGAGTGGGGGTAGGGGGGAGGTGGGGATGGAGATGGCTGGAAAGGGAAAGGGGCTGGAAAAAAGGGATGGGGTGGTGGTGGAAATATGTTCGAGATCGATGGGACAAGAGCAAATTAAGAAAATAAAAAGCAAAGTTCTCAACAAAAACCTTAAACCATCAAAACAAACACACGTACACACACGCGCACGCGCACAAACACACACACACACACACATACACACACACGCACGCACGCACGCATACACAATCCCCGAGCAACAGCACAGAAAGAAACAAGCAAGCAAAAAGAAATCAACAAAACGGCTTTGCCATAAATGGTTGGGTTGAGAACTCAATTTTAGTTGTAGTCAATGGCCATGGTGATATTGACAGCCATGAAGCTTTGAAATTGTAGATGATCGTAGCCCTCTCATTGCGCAGGTTCAACCACTTACATCGGGGGTTTCTTCGCCAGCAAACCATTTATTGTAAATTTAAAAAATTACAATCTTCGTTCCGGTATGTACACCTTCTAATGAATAGATTTATTTTCTAAATTTGAATCTATGTTTGTGTTTCCAGGGACAACTGCCAGTTTGGACTTGTTTTTGTTTGTCTGGGTTTTTAAAATAATAATTTAATACTGAAATGGTAAACAGGGAAATGAATTAAACTGTAGGAAGTAAGTCCTGCACCCTTCACTTTGGGGAGGGCACAGGCAGTAACTCCTTCGTGTATTCAAAACGCCGTTGGAACAAAATAAGTTTGGTCAAGCTGAACGCCTTCAAGAAAAGGGGCACAACTCCATATCACTAATGTTAAATTTCAATGCGACTAGGAAACTGGGGCTAAGACCAGTTAGGGCAAGGCAATGACTGGTTTTGTATGCTATAGAAACCTTGGGCTTGATAGGGATGTAGGCTGATGACAAGAGATTGACTGGTTTGTATGCTATAGAAACATTTAGCTTGATAGGGATGTAGGCTGATGACAAGGGATTGACTGGCTTGGTATGCTATAAAAACATTGAGCTCGATAGGGATGCCGGCTGATGACAAGGATTGACTGGTTTGGTATGCATGGAAACATTGGGCTTGATAGGGATGTAGGCTGATGACAAGGGATTGACATTGGCTGATGACAAGGTTGATGCTATAGAAACATTGGGCTTGATGGGGATGTAGATGACAAAGGGAATTGGATGCATTGGGCTTGATAGGGATGCGGCTGATGACAATGGATTGACTGGTTTGGTATGCTATACAAACATTGGGCTTGATAGGGATGCCGGCTGATGACAATGAATTGACTGGTTTGGTATGCTATAGAAACATTGGGCTTGATAGGGATGTAGGCTGATGACAAGGGATTGACTGGCTTGGTATGCTATAGAAACATTGAGCTTGATAAGGATGCCGGCTGATGACAAGGGATTGACTGGCTTGGTATGCATGGAAACATTGGGTTTGGCAAGGATTTGGGCTGATGACAAGGGATTGACTGGCTGAATATGCTATGGGAACATTGGGCTTGGTAGGGTTTTGGGATGATGTGTTTCTGTGTTGAACTTTTTTCTTTCGTTTAGTTAAGTCGGCGTTCTTGACGTCTCTTGCTGTGTTTCTGGATTGAACTTTTTGGTTTAATTTTTATAAATCTGCCACCGTGACGCCTCTTACTGTGTTTTTGGGTTGAACTTTTTTTTAGTTGTTTTTTTAAATTAAAAGTCTGCCGTCTTGACATCTCTTGCTGTGTTTCTGGGTTGAACTTTTTTATTTTTTTAGTTATGTTTGTCTTCTTAACGTCTCGTGCTATGTTCGTGGGTGAACTTTTTTTGGTTTTTTTTAGTTAAGTCTGCCCTCTTAACGTCTCGTGCTATGTTTGTGGGTTGAACTTTTTTGGGTTTTTTAGTTAAATCTGCCTTCTTGACGTCTCGTGCTGTTTGTGGGTTGGACTTTTTCTTCTTCTTTTTTTTTTTTTAGCTCAGTCTGCCTTCTTGACGTCTCGTGCTATGTTTGTGGGTTGAACT
>JAXRKP010000033.1:609712-614712 GCA_037039925.1 Doris montereyensis | reverse complement strand
AATCAAATTTAATCAAATAAAATCAAAGTCTATCGTAATGACACTTGAAAACAAATCAAATCAAAGAAAAGTTTGTCTTAATGGCACTTGAAATTAAATCAAATCAAATCAAAGTCTGTCGTCATGACACTTGAAATTAAATCAAATCAAATCAAATCAAACAAAATCAAACCAATGATATGAGAATAGCTAAATCAGTATACAATGCTAAAACCCAAAGTGAAATACCAAAATGCAGACCTAGGAGAAAGTGGAAAGAAGATGTAAAAGAGACACTAGAGCACAGAAAATTAATCTTCACAGAAGGAAACATAAAATATCAGGACAAGGTAGCCTGGAGAAAGATCATTAATTCTAGTATCTAAACCAATATAGGAATTGATAAAGAAAGAAAGAAAATCTGATTGGTTACAATTTTAGTAGCACACGGTTTTTCGCCCAATCAGAATGCTAACTAGAAGCAGGGCGGCGTTGCAACGCGTTTAGCCAGCTGAACAATTCACGAAACTTGAACATGAATGACTGTCAGATTCGACAGTCTGTTACCGTTGCTTTCTCCTCCCTCGTTATCGTGTAATAGGATTACTACCCGGTTGGCGACAGCGACAGACAGCAGCAGCTGGCTATTCCAGGTATAATAGATCTAATTAATCGAGTCTAACTGTATGTACGCACGCTGTGACTGTCAGCGTGAGAGTAAGTATGTACTCTGGATCTAGTACGCTGCTGGTAGGTCCTACTGTTAGGCTTCACATAGCCGTACGGTAAGCTGTTCCACTTTGAAGGGGGATCTTATTTACGGTTTTCGGGGCGAAGGTGTGAATGTCGTTCTGTCTATCTACCTGTCTGTCTGTCTCCGTCTCTCTCTCTGTTTCTATATCAGTCCGTCCGTATGTCTGTCTGTCTGTCTCTGTTCGTCTGACTGTATGTCTCTCTCACTCTCTCTCTCTCTCTCTCTCTCTCTCTCTCTCTCTCTCTCTCTCTCTCTCTCTCTCTCTCTCTCTCTCTCTCTCTCTCTCTCTCTCTCTCTCTCTCTCTCTCTATATATATATATATATATATATATATATATATATATATATATATATATATATATATATATATATATATATATATATATATATATATATATATATCTGTTCGGGGGGGGGGGGGTTAAATTTCACTCGATGTAACTAGGGAAACAATTGTTCAACTACGGTCGGGTCTTGAACCCATGACCATTTGGTTCAGAGACCGACACCTTACCTCTGGACTACCAAGCCCCCCCCCCCCTGGCCATACAGCAACTGCGACGCTCATCTCCCTCAATAAATTCCTCGATGATCAATTAATCTCGCAACGAACAGTGACCGACTGGGTTCCTCATTCACCGGATCCAAGTCCCTTGGATTTCTTCCCATATGTGAAAGTGAAGTGAAATTCCTTCAAGGCCTTAGAGGCCCATAGAGCCGGAGCTTAGCCCGGTTTCTATAGCGTGAAGCGGAACAGGTGACAATCATCACCTCCTGGCCAGGACACTAGTCTGGTGCAGGTTTTTACTCCCAAGCTAGTGCTTGTACCCATTTGCACCTAGGCCGAGTGGGAAAATGTGTGTTAAATGTCTTTCCCAAGGAACACAAAGTCGGATCTGGCTTTGAAAGGATTCGAACTCGGGACCTCATGATCCCCAGTCTGGCAGCCTAACCGCTTAGCGACCGATGCCACTTTTCTTCCCATGTGGCTATTTTAAAAACAATGTGTGTAGACGTCGTCCAGAGAATAGAATAATATGTGAACTAACACACAAAATAAACCATCTTGTAAAGATAACAGCACCTGAGATGTGTGCGCGCACAATCGAAAACTTTGTGAAACGATTGAACTGTAAATAGCAGAAAGGATGTCATTTGGAGCAACTTCGTTAAAGCACTAGATCTAGATCTAGTCAGTGGATTAGTTTAATTGACTTGCTACATTGCTACATAGAAGCCTGTTTGAATACTGACGTCGGTTGATTTTAAAGTCATTCTCATCGTTTTGGGATAATTTCCTCCAACTCAAGTTTATGACTTCAATTTGCTTTCAATTTATTTTATTGTTCGGGAATTTTTTTAAGCAAAACTTATAAATGTATTTTTCAAATTGTATAGACTGAAGTTTGTCGTGTTAAAAGATTTTGGCTATTTGATGCGTCGTTGAGAAGCTGTTAACATTTATATGGCTTCCGGTTGTTGTTTTTTTAACATACTATGCATGCATTGAAGGACGTCGGGTTTGAACCTGTGTCCCATAAGCGATCTCCTCCGTTCTAGCCATACCAAAAGAGTTTGGGCTTTTTTGTCTGTTTATTTTTTGTCTGTTTATTTTTTGTTTGTTTGGGTTTGTGTTGTTTACTTTGTTTTCTTTTCTTTCTTTTTTTGATTTGGAGGAATTTGGTTTTGTTTTGCTTTGTTTGTTTATTAGTTGTTCTTGTTTGGGTATTTTTAGTTTTTATGTTTTGTCCTGGATTTGTTCTGTTTGTTTGTTTGGGGGTGATCGGTTTTGTTTTGGTTTTTTGTTTAAAATGTGAATGAATGATTTGTTGTGCGTCTTTCCGGCGTTGTTAGTCTCATAAGACGTACTCTGTGTTTCTCAACCGAGAAGGTAGTTGGCGGGCGGTGCTGGTAGGTCCTACTGTTTTCCTATCACCATTTCACGGGTCTTTCCTCTTGCTGATTTCTCTTATTTTACTCTGAGATTACCGCATATGGTGACCGGTACCAACAGACGCTGGTACCAACGGTGGTTTGGCATGAAGTTTAGATTGACCACTTTGACCTCGCCTCGTTCAACTCGAAAAAATGTGAACACCTTTAAAATTGGGCATGTGGGAAGGAAGGCTTTTTCTGACCCAGTCTGCACATCGTCACGTGATCGTTACAAGACAAAGCTTTGTTCGTGGCCACCTTCGTCACATTTATTTCGTTTTGTGTTTTTAAAAGAACCAATTGTTTGTCTTGCAAATTTGTATCGGAATTTGAGACGCTCATATTTTTGTCTGTTTCATTTCGCCATGTGTTTTTAAGCGTTTCATATCTTTATTACACGGCTGTAGTGTTCAGCTTCTTCAACACGTGATTTCTTCACCACAGAAAGTTAGTGTTCTGTCCCTTTACCACATGCATTTAGTGTTATATCTCTTCACCACATAAAGTTATAGTGTTTTGTCTCTTCACCACAAACAGTTGGTTTTCTCTCTTCACCACATAAAGTTAGTGTCCCCTTTTCTCAACACCTCAAGTCAAGCTTCGGTTTTTTTTTCTGTTCTATTTAAAAGATTTCCTTTTCCTTTGTAGCTTTCCAACTGTCGGTCACCATGAAGTTATTAAGCAGTTGACTCCCCCCCCCCCCCCCTCCCCGCCTCCGCCCTCCTAACAGGTCCTTGCTACCAGTTCAACAAAAGAAAGGTTTGCCCTGGCACAACACCGAACTGTGTGCACTCTCGGCGTCCCGTTTACGTCTGCCTTGGCGTGCATTTGCCCGTTGAGTGTTCACTGTTCAGCCTCCTGTCTTTCTTCTCCTTGTTTGGGGACCAGAAGCCGCTTTTATTACTGTAGGTAGGCGGTTGGCGGGCGCGGATGCTGGTAGATCCTACTTCTTTCCTTTTGCCTTTCGACATATCCTTTCATCTTGCTGTTTCCTCTTACGTTACCCTGAGATCACCGCAAATGGTGGACAGGGTAATTCCAATTAAACAAATAAAGTTTTGTTTGTCACTTTTCTTATAATAACTCTAGATGGTCTTTGGCTTCATTTTTTAAATAAATTTTGAAAAGTTGAATTTCTACGCTGTTGAGGGCGGGGGGAGGGGGGGGGGGCAGTAGGCTAGAGGGGCACCATTATGTACATCGCTGTTTGAATATGTTTAATATCATCATTCTGTGATCCTTGTGGAAAATTTAATTCTCTATGGGTGGGGGTGGGGGGGGGTGCAGTTTCTAGTGTAGCGTTAAATATTTTCACCAAGAATTTTCTCGCTATGTTTTGGGGTTTTTTGTTGGATTTGGATTGGGTTGTTTGGGGTTTTTTGTTGGATTTGGATTGGGTTGTTTGGGGTTTTTTCTTTCTCTTTTATTGTGTGGAGGGTACATTTACAATAATAATAATAATAATAATAATAATAATAATAATAATGATGATGATGATGATGATGATGATGATGATGATGATGATGATGATGATGATGATAATGATGATGATAATAATAATAATAATAATGATAATGATAATAATAATAATAATAATAATAAAAATAATAATAATGATGATGATGATGATGATAATGATGATGATAATAATAATAATAATAATAATAATAATAATAATAATAATAATAATAATAATAATAATAATAATAATAATAATAATAATAATAATAATAATGTACATTTCTAGTGCGCACTCATCCCTTCAAGGGTAAGGCTCTAGGCACATTACATATTTTAAGAAACATACATATTACATAATTATGATACACACCATGAATGTCAGACATCAAGCTACACGAATGCAGCGTAAAGCTGTATGTATGCAATTTATGACAAGAAAATCGACATTTGTGTACATTCCTAGTCTACTGTCTTGTCTTTGTTTCTGAAGACCACATGTCTGTGTATGTTCTTATTATCTGTGTGCGTTCTCGTTGTACAGACATCACATAAAATGCCCTGTCTGAAGGAAAGAAGAAACAGACATCATATGAAATTCCCCGACGAAAGGAAAGAAGAAACAGACATCATACAAAATTCCCTGACGGAAGGGGAAAAGAAACAGACTTCATATAAAATTCTCTGACTAAAGGCAAACAGAAATAGACATCATGTAAAAAACCCTTACGGAACGAAAGAAGAAACAGACATCATATAAAATCTCCTGACGGTCTGAAAGAAGAAACAGACACCATATAAAATTCCCTCACGGAAGGAAAGAGAAAACAAACATCACATAAAATTTCCTGACAGAAGGAAAGATGAAACAGA